>PVKS010012226.1:0-54371 GCA_004027875.1 Aplodontia rufa | reverse complement strand
GGTTCCATCCTTAATTTTTTGAGGATTCTCCATACTGCTTTCCATAGTGGCTGAACCAGTTTGCAGTCCCACCAGCAGTGTAGAAGTGTTCCTCTTTTCCCACAGCCCCTCCAGCATCTGTCGTTGTTTGTATTTTTCATTTTTGCCACTCTAACAGGAGTGAGGTGGTATCTCATTGAAGTTTTGATTTGCATTTCTCAGAGTACATTTTAGCATGAATACTTTTAACTCTGAGTAGCAGGGTTTTAGTATATATTCTGGAAGAACAGCAACTAGCATGGTTCCAAGGAACAGAGAAAAAGTCATTGGAAAAATGATGAGAATAATTTTTAGAAGAACACATAAGCCAAGAAAACTAATGGTGGTATCCCAACTTTATCAGTCAATTCTGGGCATTTCTGCTACATTGTTGACACCAGCTGAAGAGGCAGAGCAGAATGTGCAAAGTGGCATTTAGAGTAGCTAAAGTATTGATCTAAACAAAGCTACCATAAAACACTTTAGTTAACAATTTATTCTAGACAACTTGTTGTCTGGAACACATCATAGATTAGGGCACTCTCTTAAATGTTACTCAGTATGCCTGGAGGGTGGCTCAGTGGTTATGGCGCTCCCCTGGCATGCATGAGGACGCAGATTTGAACCCTGGCACCACATACACAACCAAGTGTCAGAGCAATGAAAGCCACATGAGAAACTAAATAGAATTGATTCTCTCTCTCTCTCTCTCTCGCTCTCTCACTGTCCGTCTCTCTCTTTAAAGAAAATGTTTCCTATTCCTTAGTGGCTTCTGTATAAATCAAAAGTGCTAATTTCATAAGAGAAAAGGCCACTTTCATCCAATGGGCTTCCATAAAAGCTAAACACGGAGTGCTCTTTGGACAAAAGAAAACCACAGTACACTTGAATTTCCATGTCACTTGGTTTCATTGCATTTTCTTTCCAACGGCTTGGTTCCCTGCAGATGTTTCTGTTATAACTGGGCCTGTTGAACTTAGGAGACTTCAAAAAGCCTATAGCCAGCCAACGTCAAAATAGGAAATGCCAACTGCCTATGTATCCAGCAACAGTGAGGAGGGAAGTTTGCAAAGTGATCTATTTAATATATACAACTACTTGGTTGTTATTGTTAGTGAAGTTTTGTGGTTAATCTGGAAAGAACACATCCATTACTGACCTGAAGTCTAAGCAAATCCTAAAATTAAGTGATGTGAGTATCCAGCCAAAGGGCCTTCTAGATCACTTCCATTTGAGATCTCTTGCTTTCCCACAGTTGGTGTTAGAGAGAAGCCCTAAGGCTTTGATAGATAGCATCCGGCAGTTAGCTCTGCTGGCTCTCTCTTCTTGCCATGATGGCTTCTACTTGTTCCATGATGACAACACGCCCAGCTCTCACAGCAGTGAGAAGGCTTTTTTGCGATCGGCTGATGTCCACCGAAACAGCACCATTCTCTGCCTTCTTCAAACTAAACGATCACGTCCATCACACACAGGAGTCAGAAGTAAGCCCCTCAAATCTGAGACTCAAGTGCACAAGACAGCACACTCTTAACTAAACTGTTGAACCTTCTAAAAGAAATGCACTAGTAGATGTTACTGAAATGAAAAGCTGCTCGTGCTGGAATGGGCAGAAAAGTTTCTTGGACTGTTTTCAGTGTTGGTACCATCTCCTTTTCCTTTAACTCGATTCACATTTCTGCTTTATCACTGATACATTAACCCACAGTGGGAATCGATAAGGGGGTTACAGAATACTCCATATATAATTTTGGAGCATCTACTATGTTTCAGGTCCTGTGGATCAGCAGGAACTAAGAGCATAGTTACTGGGGCTTCTGACTACTTGGAGGAAACAGTAAATAAATAATCACACAAATAATGTGCCCAACTGCAACTCTAATAAGTGTAGGAAAAACAGAGGG
Organism: Aplodontia rufa; assembly: GCA_004027875.1. Lineage (NCBI taxonomy): Eukaryota > Metazoa > Chordata > Mammalia > Rodentia > Aplodontiidae > Aplodontia > Aplodontia rufa. The sequence goes on along the minus strand of PVKS010012226.1, from coordinate 52,449 downwards.
TGCATATGAGCACTTATCACAAGGAACCCGACCTGGGGAGGGGTTGGGACATGTTGGAATAAATGGAATATAAGCAGAGATCCAGAGGATGCAAAACCATATATGAGGAAGAGGGGGACAGGGATAGAAAGCAGAAGAGCCTCATAAAATAAAGTTTTGAAGAGAGGAAGGGATGGTGTTAGAAATAAGGTCAGTGGAGCTGTAGAATGAAAGAGAAATGAAAAGAGTAGTACAAAATGAGACGGGGGGAGGGGTTGTTAGGGACCAGACCTCATAGGCTCTAAGGCCATGTTAAGAATTTTAAACCACACCTTAAAATAAATGCTATGTTTTAAGCCACAGAATGGTAGACCACTGTAGAAGAATGATTCTACTGTATAAGATAACCCTGGCTATTGTAAAGAAAACATGTTGATAAGGGGCAAGAAGAGGCAGGAGGACACTAGATAGGATGCTACTACACTTATCCAGGTGAGAGCTGATGGTGGCTTGGGTGATGGTTAGTGGAGATGAAGAACAGTGGAATGATTTGAGATTTACTCAGAAGGTACACTGACAAAAGTGAACTAGTAGGCAGGAAAGGGAAGTGTCAGCTGTGTTTCTGATCTTTGGCATAAATAAATGGGTGGCTGATGTACAACAGATGCACATAGGATTTTTCTTCAATTTTATATTAATTGAGGAGGTTAAATTCATGGTGCAAAAAATGCTACCCTGGAGCCTGCAGTCTGATTCAGCTCTGCTATGAGCATACTGTGAAACATTGGAAAGTAATTTTACTTTTCTGAGCTTTAGTATCCTCATCTGCAAAATGATAGCCTTGGGTTAGATTATGTCCAGGGGGCCTTTAAGCTATAAAAATATTACAATAATACAAGTAATGGAGAAAGACTAAAACCATTCCCACTAAATTCGGGTATAAGACAAGGCTGTCCACTCTCACCACTCCTATTCAATATAGTCCTTGAAACCCTAGCTAGAGATAACAGAAAAAAGAAGGAAATCAAAGGAATTTGAAAAGGAAAAGAGGAAGTCAAGCTATTTCTATTTGCCCATGACATGATCCTATACCTAGCAGACCCAAAAAGCTCTAACAGAAGACTTCTAGAGCTTATAAATGAATCTAGCAAAGTGGCTGGTTATATGATCAACAACTTTCCTATACTCCAGCAGCAATTCTGCTGAAAAATCAGGAAATCTGTTCCATTCACAGTAACCTCAAAAAGAATAAAATACTTGGGCATTAATCTAACAAAGAATATAAAAGACCTCTACTATGGTTACTATCAAACATTAAAAAAATAAACTGAAGAAGATCTGAGAAGATGGAAAAACATTCTATGTTCTTGGTTAGGCAGAATCAATATAATTAAAATGGTCATTCTGCTGAAACCCCTGTACAGATTCAATACAATCCCCATCAAGATATCAATGATATTCTTCATAGATATAGCAAAAGAAATTCTCAAATTCATTTGGAATGACAAGAAACCCAGAATAGCCAAAACATTATTAAGCAAGAAAGATGAAACAGGAAACAGGAGGTGTCACAATACCTGACCTGAAATTATAGCATAGGGCTATAGTAACAAAAACAGCATGGTATTGGTATCAAAACAGACATGGAGACCAACGGAACAGACTAGAAGATACTGAGATGAACCCACAAGTCTTTAACCATCTGATATCTGACAAAGGAGGCAAGACTAGTGTGGAGAAAAGACAGCCTGTTCAACATATGGTGCTGGACAAACTGGACAGCCATATGCAGACAAATTGAAATTAGATCCTTATCTCTCACCCTGTACAAAAAGCAAATTGAAATAGAGCAAAGAATTAGGAATTAAACCAGCACTTATACAGTTGCTAGAAGAAAAAATAGGATCAACACTCTACTAACATCAGTGTAGGCACTTCCTTAAGAGTCCCATAGCAGAAGAATTAAAGCCAAGAATCAATGAGTAGGATACCATTAATCTGAAAAGCTTCTGCATAGCTAAAGAATTAGTCAAGAGTATCAAGAGAGAACCTGTAGAATGGGAGAAAATCATTGCCTGCTACGCCTCCAAAAGGGGACTAATATCCAGAATATACAAAGAACTAAAAAAACTGAACACCAAAAACACAAATAGTCCAATCAATAAATGGGCTAAGGAACTAAACAGAAACTTCTCAACAGAGGAAGTCCAAAAAGCCAATAAATATATGATAAAATGTTCTGTATTGGTAGCCATCAGAGAAATGCAAATCAAAACTTCACTGAGATTCACCTCACTCCAGTCAGAGTGGCAAAAGTGAAGAATACAAGCAATATTCTTTTTTTTTTTAATAAAGAGAGGGACAGAGAGAGAGAGAGAGAGAGAGAGAAACAACTTTATTTAGTTTTTCATATGGCCTTAGTTGCTCCAACACTTAGTTGTGTACGTGGTGCTGGGGTTTGAACCCGGGTCCTCGTGCTTGCCAGGCAAGCACCGAAACTGCTGAGCCACCACTCCAGCCCACAAGCAATATTCTTAAAAAAAAAAAAAAACCAAACATGCTGGTGGGGTTCTGGTGAAAGGAACACTAACACACTGTTGGTGGGACTGCAAACTTGTACAATCACTCTGGAAAGCAGTGTGGAGACTTCTCAAAAAAACTAGGGATGGAACCACCTTACGACCCAGCTACCCCACTCCTGGGTATTTTCCCCAACGAGCTAGAATCAGCGTACTACAGATACGCAGCAACATCAACGTTTATAGCAGCTCAATTTACAATAGCAAAACTATGGAACCAACCCAGATGTCCCTCGCTGGACGAGTGGATTAAAAAACTGTGGTACATATATATACAGTGGAGTTCTACTCTGCTATTAGAAAGAATGAAATCATGCCATTTGCAGCCAAATGGATGGAAATGGAAAAAAATTATGCTGAGCAAAATATCCTAAACACAGAGACTAAAGGGCCAAATGTTGTCTCTCATATGTGGAAGCTAGAGTAAATCCTAACAAAGGATGAAAGTTAGCTAAGTTTAAGTAATAAACTCACCATAGTTGAAATTTCACATAATCTGGGGGAACCATAACTATGAAGGTGAGAAGAGAAGGGAGGGAGGCAGGGGGGAAGGGAGGGATAAAGGGGGTTATCAATGCAATTGGAAACACTTGACTCCCATGAGAAGCCTATACACAGGCAGGCAGGGAAACTCAGAAATTTCAAAAATTAATATACATGTATATGCTCATTTCCAATTATAGCATGGGGGTATTACAGAAGAGACATGAGACTAGGGAATGGATGAAGGGGCGGGAAGATCCTGGACTAGGATTGACCTTAACTTACCATGTTAGTATCCACGTATGTAAAAATATGTAACAATTCCTTTCAATACGTAAGACTACGTTGAACAAATAAAAAGAACTACAATAAAAAAATAAGATCTCATGTTCTGGAGTTAGAGCTCATCTTGAATACTGGCTCTAATGGTTCTGTGACCTTGGCAAGGTATTTAAACATTTTAAGCCTCTTTATTCATTCAATTAGCATCAGCCGTGCCAGTTCTAGAAGTTAGGGATATAGCAGTGATTGAAATACAGTCCTTGCCTGAATAACTTTAATAGAGGAAATAGACAAGGAAGAAGATAATGTCAGATAAAGATTAGTTCTGTGAAGAAAATAAAATACATTAATGAAAGATAAAATAACTTTGGGATGGGAGGTGTTGCTTCTTTAGCCAGCACTGTTGGATAATGCCTCAGTTCTTACTTATAAGAGTGTTATGAGATTAAATGAGATATGCACCTAGGCCCTCAGGACAGTACCTGGCAAATAGTAAATTTGTCATATTAGCTATCGTCACCAGGTCTTATGCTGTTGCTATTACTTTAAAATGCTTCTATCCAGAGAATTTTACTAACATTGATTACATTTTATACTTTTATGGAGATTCTCATTCCTAATTAATAACCTACAAAATCAAACCAAAATTAAACTTTGGAAAAATGTGCCCTAGCTTTGGGAAATTTGAAAATCAATCTAAAACAAAAATTGTATATATGTGGAAAATACTTGTTCTACTGCTCCAACCCATTAACAGACATGCTCTGAATAATAAAAGGCCAAGTGCAGGCCTCCCTGTGCTTCTGCAGCCTGGTCAGAGGACTGGATAGTCAATTAGAGTGGAAGGGAACATCTGTGTGGCCCAGAACAGTGGGCGGGTGGAAGTTTGCCCTATGATGCTCTAACATTTACTGAATGCTGACTCTGACATGAACTATCAGACAGATGAGGACACCACAGTAGAGGGAGATTAAGAAAACCTTCCCCAAATCAGAATGCAGCACTGTCGCAGATTTAGAACTTAAACCCAGATAATCTGTCTCTGGAGCCATTATTCTTAACCTCTGGGCTCTGCTATCTCCTACTAATTTATAAAATCAAGGGTCAACATGACTTGTTCTGAAATTTTGTTTCTTCCTCTGTTCCTGGAAAAGCCAACCAAACTAACGGAAGGCCAGATAATGAACACCTGGAAGGAGAAGTGACAGGGCACAAAAAATTCTTTAGTTTTTTCAACAATAAATTCTTCTCAGACTGCAAGATGGTCTGTTTATGGTTGGGAACCAATTAAAACTACATTAAGATTTAAAATTTAAATTTTAATTTACATACCTAATAAAGTGCTGACTAAGAAGCAAGGAAAAGATGGAAGGAGACCCAACCCTGTCCTAACACCAAGACAGAGAGGAGAAGATGGTCTTCTGAGGACATACCCTGGAGCCCCCAGCCTTATGAGGTCTGATGGTCAGTTTTAGAGAAGATGCTGGGAAAGCAACTGAGTGAAGATGAGAGGTACCTGCAAAACAAACAAACAAACAAAAAACAACAACAACAACAACAAAAAAAAAAAACCCCAAAAAACAAGGAGGCACATACCACACCAATGGCTCGCAGTGCAGCCATGAACCCAGAAGACAGCTCTGACACTCACTGGCTTTCTGATGTGGTATGTGACTTAATTTCTCCTTGCCTTGATTCCTTCTCTGAAGATAATAATGATGTTCACTCCATAATATTGACTGAGTATTAATTAGAAGGGTAATTGCTCTATTTGTGTTTGCTATTATTTTTATTGTCATCACTACTGGTGGCAGCAGTTCATCTATTAAACACTTACTACTTGGCAAACATGAGACTGTGTACCTTATATGGATTATCTCACTGAATCCTAAAAACAACCCTAAAAGACATGCACCATCATTATGACTAGCTAAGGGACACAGTGAATTATATTGAAGAACAGCAAGCTTGAGTAGCATGACCAGGATTTGGGCCCATGCACTCTACCTGTGGAGTCCAGTTTACATTATATTGTCTCCATATAGTGACTGGTTCTGGAATCAAGGATGAGTTTCTAGTTATCACAGCCCTGTCAATAATAAATCCAGGGACTTTGAACAAATCATAACTGGACTTTTACTTCAAGAATAAAATGGAAGAGTCAAATTGAATTCTTAGAGCTCTTCCCATTCTAAATCCAATGACTTAGAGTGCATTTCCAAATACAAGCTATAAAATTGTCAGAGGGATCTAGCTTGTGACATTTTAAAGAAATTAGATTTGTCAAGATACCTTATTTGTACCATAATCTCAAGTTTAACCCTCTACCAGGAAATATTTTAGATGAAATTCAAAATGGTCCCAGAAGTCAAATCTTTCCTATATGTCTATTTTAATTGAGTTAGAACTTCCTTTATTAATTAAATTTCCCTCAGGGTGGAGTGATCAGGCCATCACTCAGATCAGATCACCCTATTCCCTTTTAAAATAGGACTGTGATATGCCTCAAAAAGTCATGTAAGAGCAACCATGAGTCAAATGGAATAGAACAAAGAAGAAAGTATTAGGAATAATTGTTATTGTTTCTTATTTTAGGTACTGAGCCACTTTACAACACGACATACCAAAATAAAACAAGAGTGAGCTTCCAGTGGAGTGCTGCTGTGATTCATGAACTTGATTTCCAAAGCAGCTTCCTGCCTTAAAATCAGCTTTATTTCACTTCCAGGTCAACACTGTGCATGAATTACAAACCAACTGAAAGCCACGTGCTGTGGGGCCCCGCACAGCACAGAAGGTTTAGGCAAACCTTCCTGGAGAGAAAAGGGTACCCACCCAGGTGGTGGAGGGCTCGATACAGAAGCCACATGCATTTATTTAAACAGTCTTAGTGTCAGACTTGTTAGGCACCAGAACTCCCTTTAGCATGTCGTATGGAAAGGTGGGTCCACAGTATCAAGACTGCCTTATTTCAAGTTCCCGTTCTCATGGTCTTGAGGAAAGTCTCTCTCTGTGGGGAATAGGGAAGAAGACATTTGTAGATGCTCCTTCCTACAGCACGAATTGCCATTAGCAAGTTCCAAAAGGAAAAACCATTCAGCCAACTGATTTGGAAAATAAGGCAACAGCTCATTGAGGTGCAGCCTAAGTCCACTTTAAACAAAACCCTCTCTGCCATTTCATTTGAAAGTTAAGTATATGATATTCAGATTGCAAAAAAGACAAAGATGCAAAATATGTATGAGAGCTGGCTGAGCATCTCCGCTGTGGAAAATGGCCAGGGTTCAGTCCTCCCTTTCTCTCTACTCATCATTATGCATTAATACCAAGGAAACATGATGGTCTACTCTCCAGAAATTTCTGCCGCTGCACAAACTTGGGCAGCTCACTGCAACTAATGTGGAAATGTAGTGCTAAGCATATCCTGGCTGTAAACACAGCAGTCTTGCTCTGTTGGGGCCATCTACAAATGCCTCCAACCAACTTGTACGATTGTCTTTAACACCTTTTTTTAAAAAAAATTTTTTAAAGAAATGAATTTGATTTCATTTTCCTCCACCGGTTCTCAAATAGTCATTAAAAATTAAACAACACTGAGAAAAGCCTTTTATGATTATAGCCTTCATTCTCCTGCAACAAACTGGATCTATAAATTTACGTACCATTGTAGATGTAAATTACAAAATTTATATTCAACTATATTAAAACATCTATTCCAAAAATGATTACCAGTTGTGAAAAGCAGACAGGCTTATCACTTGCTGTCAGTTGTTCATGTCTAGTTAAGCAATAATGTGCTAAAACTGCTCTTTTGTTTTGTGTAAGAATTTTGGCAATAGAAGAAATGAACACTCGGTTAATAAAAACTCAGGCTGCTTTTTGCTTTGATGGAGGAAGCAGCTGCCTGTTTTCATTTGCTGCAGAGCAGCAAAACCCATCAATATAATAAGCAGCTTAGATGCATCCATCCACAGCATCTGTAAGGATATAGGGCTATTCGCTCAAAACCAATCCCTGGTTTAATTTTAACAAAGATGTGTCTGACATATTTGAAAATGCATTATAATAGGTTTTGAAACACAAACAATTTCTCTTTCTTTTAACTACTTTTTACAGATTCGAAAGGTTAGTATACATATCTGAATGATAGCAATGTAAGAACCAGACCAAACTGTGAGGCCATCCTAAAACAAGGGCAGTGAAGAGAGCAAATCAAGAGGCAGTTATTTGGTTTTCTTCAAAATGGAAGTAATTCATTTGAATGCAAGTTCACTCATTTATTCACCCAAACAAATATTTATTGAATCCTTACATATATTGCACTAGGCTAGGTACTGAAGACACCGCCCCTTCTCTCAAGGAGTTCACTCTTCAGGGGAAAATACAAACATAAAAACATAAGTGAAACGATGTGGTGGGCACAGTGGTACAGATACACTTTTTTATATTAGTCTTTTATTTGAAAAAAAATTCAAATGGGCGCATAACACAGTGGAAACTATTTAACATAAAAATTAAAAAATCAAATACTGTCTCCTCTATTATACAGTCACACACTTCATTAGACATACCTTTAAGAAAAGATGATCTGATAGAAAAAAATTGAATTATGTTTAAACACATGTCAAACTGTTTACTAGTGTAGCCAAGAATTATCACACTTTGGAGAGAAAGTTTTAGGATTTTAAGTTTTGTTTGGACAGCCTCTAATTTTACAGTAACCATTAGATACTTTCACATGATCATGAATACACCACACAGCAAACCTAAGAGAAAATACAAACCTTAAAACAACTTACAGTGTAACACAGTGTGCTCTGGCTAGAAAACATGTGAAGAGATTATTTTATTTTAGTGCTAGGTGGTATTCCAAGAAGGCAGATAATTCTAAATCCTCATTTTTCTGATTCAATATTGGATAAGTGAGCGTCTCAGCACGACAGCTAGGGACCTGTCTGGTAGTATATGTGAATGTGAGGTTAGCCATCAGCTTCTCAGGAGATCAAATTTAAATGAGCATGCATTTGCAGAAACATTAAGAAAATGTTCCCATAAATGTAGAGCCAAGGGCTTGCTTCTTCAAACATGGTCATGGCAAAGCTGTCTACATGGTTGGGCTTTTTTTTTTTTTTTTTAAGTGTTTTACTTTGTAATAATTTTAGATTTACAGATGAGTTGCAAAGATAGTCCAGAGAGCTCCTGGGGTTCCCCCAGTTTCTTCTGTTGTTCACATCTTACACTTCACAAAACCAAGAAACTGACATTGGCTCACTACTATTAACCAGGATTAGGATGCAGATAAGAGTTGAAGATGTCTGTTAGTCATACGCTGAACCTAAAGGACAATACCAGCATCTGTCACATCTTTCCTTCCATTAATTTTGTTCCTTCTTTTTAAGTTACTCTAAAGAAATTCATATCAGGTTTAAGAGTTAAAACAGGACACAAAATGCATATACCTCAGGGTTTAAAAAAAAATCTGACCTCATCAAGAGAACTGCGGAGTCAAGTGAAGCTTTCGTTCCCCATTCCATTGTTGAACCAGGCAGAATATTATTTCTAAGTCATTATTCACATAGAAATTCTGATTGCCCCTATTCAATTAATACTTTCATATCACAGTGTGATATGGACCCTATAACCAATCTTGTGGCAGCATGAGTTAAGAACCACAAAGAATTCAGGGGTCATTATTTTTCACCCATTTAGAGTGTTTATAAAGCATTCACTATGAACCCTCTCTTCTCTGTGCCTGCTTTCTTCCCTCCTCTGCCCCACTGCTTAATGGCCAAGCACAGTGCTTCCAGAATCCTGCAGAGATTCATAGACTAGGTACTGGTTAATGGTGATTCCCAAGATGCCTCTTGGGAGATTCTAAGTAGCTATCACTGATGGTCAAACATTGGTGCCTGATGTTTGGGTGAATATGCCATCTAAGTTTAAAAAACAAAAACAAAAACAAAAAAACCCTGCCTCCCTAAACTGTAAACAGGGCTCACAGAGCAGACAGAGCCCAGCAACACCCCCAGTAGAGCCCTTCACTTTGTCTATTTCTTTTGCCCCCCCTTGATTCCTTTAGTTTCCCTTCTATCCACCTCATCTTCTCTCCTTTTAACTTTTATCTTCATCCTAGTTTTATTTTATTTATTTATTTTTTAATAGGGAGATAGAGAGAATCAATTTTATTTATTTTTTCATCTGGTCTTTGTTTCTCTAAGACTTAGTTGTGTATGTGGTGCTGGGGTTCGAACCCAGGCCCTTGCACTTGTGAGGCAAGCACTCCAAACACTGGGCAACTGCTCCAGCCCTTCATCCTAGTTGTAATGGCCCCTTTTTCTGTTTAAAATAATTCATAACAGAAAAGCAAACTTTTTTCTAAGAGAGAGAGAGAGAGCATGCTAACTTTTTAAATTTTATTATGTTTTTTTATTAAGGAGTTGGAGAGTTAATATTTAAAAAAATTTTTTTTCAGCTGGTTTTTGTTTTTCCTCTACTTAGTTGAATATGCGGTGCTGGGGATCAAACCTGGGTCCTCTTGTATGTGAGGTAAGTACTCTATGCTGAGCTATGTCTCCAGCCCAGCAAACATTTTTTTTTTTAAAAAGCAAAAAGCAATCACATTTCAATAAAGAAGTTTTACTAATATCATCCTCAATATTTTATAAAAATATTTTGATCTATATTTTTGCTTTTGAACATAAACTCCTTGAGGGGAGGGAGCTCATATGCTTCCTTCTCAGGTAGTGTTTACACAGTGCATGCAAAGGCATGTTGTGTTCATGTCGAACAGTAGCAAACTGGTCTAAACCTGGAACACACTACAATAAAAACTGAATCCCTCTTCTTTTGCAAGATCTGTTTGCTGAGCTTTGTATACTGATTCTACACATGAGCCAATTCTTTTTCTTTTTGTTTTGTTTTAAAGAGAGGGGGAGGAGAGAGAGAGAGAGAATGAATCAATTTTGTTTATTTTTCCATCTGGCCTTCGTTTCTCCAACATTTAGTTGTATAAGTGGTGCTGGGATTTGAACTTGCATTCTTGTGTATGTCAGGCAAGCACTTTAACCTCTGAGCCACTGCTCCATCCCCGACATGACCCAATTATACCTGTAAACGCAATCACAGGTCAATTCTGGTGTGGATAAGTTGCTAATTGCACTCAATTCAGTTTCACTGGCTTTCTTATCTATACCCACAATCTGTAGACCTGGCAGGACAATTATCACAAGAAGACAGGACAGATGCTCCAGGGACTAAGGCTGTCCTGAGCCTGGAAGGTGTATGCTTACAAGTTCCCAGGTCAGCAACAAAGAATTCACATTCAATTGGCCATCTTTCTTTAAATCCATCCTTTTGCTTCATTCAGCAGAGCCATGTCATGGGTGCACATATCTGGGGCTTATCTTGGATATCTATAAACAGGTAGGTTTCTAATCATAGGAGCCTGGAATGAGTCTTAGAATGGGCCCTTTTAGTGACTTGAGAGAGGAAATGATTCTGTTTAGCTTCTTTTTTGGGGGGAGGGGTCCCTTTCTCTTTGCTATGATAAAATTTGTGACCTTAACCCATATAGCAAAACATTTTCTCTTGAGAATCACAACTCCTTGAGAAGAGCCTTCAAAAAACACTTTAAACCAAACCATTGCTCTGCACTTGACATTACAGTTATCTTTCAGTTGAGAAAAATACAAAAATTCTAGAGCTGTTATATTTTTCCTGGCCCTTTCACATCAGGACACACAAACGTTCTTAAGTTGAGATCAAAGTGCGTGGACTGAGTTGTTGAGAGAGGAGAAGTCATCACAGTCCCTGTGGACTCACGCTGGACTTCACAGGAAAGAAAACAGATTTCTTTCTCTCTCCAGCAGCAGAGTTCATGTTATCATGAACTCCATCACTTCTCCTTGGTCCCACCCTCAAAAAAGGATAGAAACAATGGCTTTGAGCCCAGAGTGTTGTATTCTGGCTAGAATTTATTTCTTATCTGTTTATGCTGCCCAAGAGCACTAGAGAGATTTCCACCGAGCAAATATCATAGTAGAAGTAAAATTTTACCATTATTGACACAAAAAAACAACCTTTTAAGAATATAAAATTATGTTTACATATCATGAAAGCAATTGACTACTATTTTTCATGGGTGCTTCAGAGAAATCTCCATTTAAGAAGTAATGCTTAAAGAATTAAGGGTCTTGCTTAGCACATGGCGAAGCCAGCTAATGGTTGAGTTCGGGCTAGAACTTCAGTTTCCATACATCTCACATTTCCTGAGTCCCCAAATATTTAGTTTTCTTTTCAGAGACTTTTCAAAGACTTAAGAAATAGTGCAAGAAAGATATCATTATTTGAGTTTGCATTTTGTGGAGAGATTTCTTTTTAACCTTGCAGGTGGAAATTAGTGTTTAAAGAAATGAATTCTACTCATTCCAATTTCAATGTAACCACAGACACTTAGTAATTGCGTTTAAGTCAGTTTGGGTTTATATTCTTATTAAACAAATTTAAGGAAGCAGAGCCTCCATGCCATACCCCAACACACTGGCTGGTGGAAAAGGCTATAGATAAACTCAGCTCAGCTCACCCAGTAGCACAATCTCTGAGTTGAGACCAGAAAGCAACGTAAAATCTTCAAAAATAGTGACTCTCTGTTTTTGAATTGCAATGATTATGTGTCTTGCTTTATATAATTAGGCTTCTATTTGTTTTCAGGAAATTTATCATATAAATGGTCATTAATCTTATTTATTCAAATATCTACATGTAGTTTGTCTTGCAATTAAGAGTTGGTAACAGATTCCAACAATTCTTTTGATTACTGGCATTCCAATCACAATAAAAGTAATTTTAGTTTACATTGTGTGTCTAGGGAGAGAGAATCATGTAATATACACAATTTTTGTACAATGCCATGGTGTTGAGAAATGTAATTTTCTGTGTGTTTTCTTCTAAGAATATTTTCAATATTTCTGGATTGTCTCTGCACTCAGGAATAGGATTGAAATCTCCACTTTGGCATTTATCAGACTGTGATAGCTCAGTCGTCTGCCGGCAAATGCCAAGATAGGGGGAATCTCATCATCCAGAGACCAGCTGCATGATGGGCAGTTAATAGATATATCAAACCTTAGGATATATGCTAAGCTGAAGAGATGATTGGTTGGTTGATACACTGATTGATTAGCATAGGGAGAATGGGTTTCTTCTTGACAACCTAAGATTATGCTTCAGCTAAGCTCAAATTGCTTACACCTCTTCTATTGGGTTTAAAATTACAGTCCTGTCATCTAAACTCTCTCTTCAATGAAATTTTTACCATATATAAAAATTAAAGGGAAAAAGAAAGTCGGTGCATTGGGTAAGAGTAAATGGAGTAGATACATTTCATGCTACTGTTGTTGATTCCACCAGGAAAAGCTGATATGTAATCCCCTTTAAAATGTTACACATTTCGTAAATGATTACGGAATATTATACAATAATTCAGGGGAAAAAGTTCAGTATGTTTAAGTCAGTGAATGTGTATTTTCATATATTCAAGTCAGCTCTCCTCTACGTAGAGCAGAGAATTAAAGGAAAGTCCTCTATGAATCAGGTCTACTCTGGTTCATAAGGCATGCAGACCCACCCTTGCACTTGGAGTATTTTTAACTGCTGGCATGCCTTTTGCCGGCAGGGCCAGAAAGGGCAGATTTATGGAGACTGTGGATTAGCTTCGTATCTGAAGCAGCTTAACAAGAACAGTAACTTCTTTAATTAGCAGTAACGATCCTGAAGACAGTCACATGCACATTTTGAAATATTGTATTATTGTGCCTGTTTCCCACACATGTAGAATCAGAAACACTTTAAAATGAAATCGGACCAGATGAATGAAGGAAATGCAACCCGTTCTATCAAACTACTCAAGACTGATATTTAAGCATTCTTGAATAAAAATCACCAAGACTGCATGAAAGCGCAACACTTAGGGATCTACAAACACCTGATAGTCTTAGTTTACAAGAAATTCATTAAACATAAACTTGGTTTATCATGTCCTATTTGCAAGGGCCCGTTTAAAGATTCTACCTCATTGTACTTGAATTATCAGACTGGCTAAAGAAAGGACCTTGCTCTCTCTCCTTCTTCCCCATTCCCCTCCCCCTCAAAAAAAAAAAAAAAAGCTGGTAAGCTTTAATTCAGCACTTTGAAGAGCACCCCTCCTCTGCCTGAGCAAATAAGGATTTGGTTGCCGAATCACAGTGGATAAGTGGTTCATTGAGAATGTTAAAATCTGCATTAATAAATAGGACTGGGCTTCTCGGATTTTCCCTCTTCCTATCAGCTATGAGCGGTAGGGGATCAGCTGCAACTAAAATCCCCAGCTGAACAACCCACATACAACTCAGTGAGCAGACTTAAAACAAGGCCATTTATTGGTGACTGTTATGCAAACAAAGCGTCCAAGTCTTAGAAACAGATGTCAACTGAAGCATATGCTTACTGTAAACTGGAATTTGATTCTCTTTATAAAAATAGACATAAATGGGCCTTCAGAAAGTAGACTGCCTCTTGTTGTCTACCAGTGCCTAACTTGATTCAGCCTAAAGCTTTTAAAGAGATGAATAGACTGATATGTGAGGGCAAAAGAATAAAAGTTAAAAAAATTAAATTGGAAATAAATGATAACATGTTGGAGCAGTTCCCAGAAGCAATTTTACAGATTTTTCTCTAAAAACACAAGACAGGAAGTTAAAAGCTTAGTGCAGGTCACCCATGGCATGTCAAGTTATCATTTCCTACCACTTAGGGTGGAAAAGAACCTGCACGTCCGGGTGGCAAGTCTAGTGGTGCATACTTTTTACCCTCCTCTCTTTCTTTCTCTCTCCCTTACCTCTTCTCACATCTTGATGTCTTTTAAATGTCACTTATTTTACATGAGGCAGTTGGTGGAGACATGAGTCAACAGCAATCAGAACCATTATCCCCTGCAGCTAGTCCTGGTCTTAATGCATTGTGACACCTTTGCTGGCCAGCCACCGATTTACCTTTCTGCTTCTTAGGGAATTAAGTGGCATCATGTGAGAATGGTTGTGATATGAACAGCATGGGCATAACTGGTATTAAATTTACCTCTCAGCCTAAGTGAATTTTCCTCACATGTGACTAATCAAAATGAAAGCTTGTGGACCCAGGCTGAGCTGGCCGGCACTTCCCCACCCCTGGGACCAGGGCTATTTTGTTTTATCTCTTTGTACAAGCTGGCAGAAGTTTAAAGTGAAGGGGATAATCCAGTGCTGGTGTCTTTATGAAATAACATCCTTACATGAAGAGGCTTTTAACTGTCTGTCGCTGTCCTCTCAAAAAAAGAGTGTGACAATCTCATTTTGCTGAGCACCCTCCCATGAAAAGGGAAAATAATAGCCGTGGCCGCCATGGCCGCCATGGCTAGCGCTGACCTTACATGATCCATTAGCCACTAAACACTCTAAAAGTCAGTTCTACATACACCGTGGGGGAAATGAGCGAACTATCACGATCATTTTCACTTTAGTGAATTTACCATCCATTTGAAGTCAGTCACTTGATATCCCAACACATCCAGCCGGTGTCACAGTGTAATGCAAAAGAAAATGCGATTGATTAAAATGCCCAGCACCCTACGATTGAAAACATTTGCTAAGAGTCATGGCAGTGGTGCGATGGTTTCGTGTGCACTTTCTTCAAACTTGAACCTAAGGAAAAGAACAACTGAAAACGAAGTCCTCAAATTTTTAGAAGTGCTTGACATTCCTTCAAAAATATGTTTTACTAACCACTTAGCAGAGATCAGTAGGTGCCAAGGGAAGTGCAGGCAGAGCAATTATCATCCTGCATAGTCAGCCTGATGCTCATTCACAGACAAGAGTAGCTTGCATTCTCCATGAACCGACTGTGCATGTTGCTGATAATAGAGCAGAGGTATTGCTGAATTGGTACTGAAATAGCATACCTCGTTTACTTCCAGCAATATTTGTGGAAGCCAATGAAGGCTGGAATATTTTCTCGTAACTCAAGAATACCCCACCCATTGTTAACATTAAAATTAGTTTTCTGACATGCTGCTTGCTATGCATTTACTTTTCCTTAAATAGGAACTTCCATGCCTGGAGTAGAACACTAATGGTATTTTCTTTCCCCTTGTGGATAATGCGTTGCTTCATTAATAAACCATCTAGAAGCCTGGCTAGTAATCAGTCTTGGGCACTTTACAGTTCTTCACTCAGAAGTTCAAAGACAGCTTCCCTGCATTTTGGTAACACATTTATTCTTGAACCCTCTGCTCTGAAGCAAATTCTGAAAGTAGAAAATGAGGGCAGAAGTGGAGGACTATGGCAGCACAGCAGTTGTACATCACATACAGTAATGGCCAGAGTTTGGGCACCATTTATAAAATTTAACTTTACTATATTATGGCATTGGGGCCAGGGCAAAAGACATTAGCTAAATAAATGATTATAATATTCTTAGAGTTTATTGCCTGCACCCTTCCAGAACTCTTGAGTGTGACTTTCTGATTTTATACTTTCATCCTGAGCTCCTTATCCACTCTATTAGTCAGCTTTGAGTAATCCAGGATGGTTATTCAAGAGACTGGGGGAGGCTGGAGTGGTGGCTCGGCAGATATGGCGCTTGCCTGGCATGCACCAGTACACGAGTTCAAACCCCAGCACTGCCTACACAATGAAGTGCCCCAGGAATGAAAGTCACATGAAAAACTAAATAAAAATTGCTTCTCTCTCTCATTGTTCCCTCTTTCTTAAAAAAAAAAAAAAAAAGATTGGGGGATCTGATTCATAAAGGAGTAGAAAAATTCCATTAAGATTTTCCTCTTGGGAACAAATCAACTTAAAATTGAGTCTGCTACTGGATTGCTGGAGATTTTCTACTCTACACAGATATCAGAGAATCAAAATTTTCAAGTAGAATGAGAGAGAGAGGAAAAAACAAAACAAAACAAAAAACAAAAACAGAAAGTGTCATTTTCAGGGCTTGTAAAAGAAACACTGAGAAGAGGAGAAGGAAAGTCACAAGGAGAAAACCCTCAGAAGACAATATGCAAATGTTCTCACTATAGTCTCAGCCTGGAGAAGAAAGCAAGCACAAACACCAGAAGGTAGCTTGTGGGCTCCTAAGTCAACACTGAAGAGTCGTTTCTGGTTTTTTCTGAGTTAAAAAAAAAGAAAGAAAGAAAGAAAATAATCTGCTCTAGGAAAGAAAAATAAGAACATCCAAGGAATTGGTCTTTAGAATTTGACTGCACATTTCAAGAATGAGTCAGGAGAAACGAATCCAACCCAAATGTGTGGCTATGTGAATAGACTGGCTATTTGATTATATTAATTCATTTCTTTATTTTAGCATTGGAGATTGAATCCAGGGGCACTTAGTGAGTTGCATCCCCAGATGCTTTTTATTTTTTTAAGTTTTGAGACAGGGTCTCACTAAGTTGCTGAGGGTCTCCCTAAGTTGCAGAGGCTGGCCTTGCAATCCTCCTATCCCAGCCTCCTGAGTTGCTGGGATTACAGGCATGTCTTTTTTTTTTTTTTTTTCTTGCTAAATAGTACTTTGGGGTGGGAGGTGTGTGCTGACTCCATTTATCCCAGTTCAAATTCTTGGCCCACTCAAAATAATGTTATGGATAACTCATGCCACCTCCCCATTAACACCTTCAGCTGCTCTTTTTTTTTTTTTTTTTTTTTTAAGAGAGAAAGACAGTGTGTCTGTGTGAGAGAGAGAGAGAGAAGTAATTCTTTTTTTTTTTAAAGAGAGAAGGACAGTGAGAGAGAGAGAGACAGAGATATTCAATTTTTATTTTTATTGAGTTTTTCACATGGCTTTGGTTGCTCTGACATGTAGCTGTGTATGTGGGTGCTGGGGTTTGAACCAGTGTACTCAAGGATGCTGGGCAAGAGCTGTAACTGCCGAGCCACCGCTCCAGCCCCTTCAACTCTTAATTATGGAAATATCACTTCACTGACTTTGTTGCAATCCTTTTAAAAATGAGGCTGTGGGGTGGAGTGGTGGCTCAGCGGTTAGGGCACTTGCCTGGCATTTGCGAGGACACGGGTTCGAATCCCAGCACCACATACACAGAAAGTGTCACAGCAATGAAAGTCACATGAAAAACTAAATGAACATTGATTCTCTCTTTCTCTCTCTCTCACTGTCCCTCTCTCTTTAAAAAAAAAAATGAGGTTAGGCTCATTACATTTTGCAGGTTATAACTGTTTTGTATAAGACAATTTAGAATTCATGAAACAATCTTGGTGGGAATTTTCACCTCCTAAATTGCTTCATCAAAAGATGAAAATTCCCACTAGGATTGTTTCAGGAATTCTAACCGTCAAATCAAATCCTGAACACAAATACGAAGGGCCAAAACTCACTTTCCTGTTGGGTATAAAGGTTTGAGGGCAGTGTAAATTAAAACACAATGCTAAAATTATGTAAAATTATGTGTATCCTAATGGGCACTAAACTCAGAGAGAGAGAGAGAGAGAGAGAGAGAGAGAGAGAGAGAGAAAATCCTTAAGAAGGAATAAGACTGGTAAACTAGAAGTAGAAAAACAGAAATTTAAAGGAGAGAAGAAAGAATTACCATTTACTAAGTGTCTAAATGCTGGGCACAATTGCTTTATTTAATGACGGAGACACTTTGCTCTGTAGGCTCTCTTTCAGATGAGGAAACAGCAGTGTGCTCGGACAACTGACCCAACATCTCCCTTCCTTCCCAAGCCAGCAAGCAGCTGGGCCAGGGGTTGAAGCTGGCTAAGTTCTTCAATCCACCTGACCACGTGACCTTTTCTATAGGGTCAGCAAGGCTAGTATAGGCATGAAGCAGACCAGGGGACACAACTGACAGGTCTTTATGACTTGCTGAATTTAGGCAAATGGAGAAAGAATCTCAAAGAGGATTCAAGGAGGTTTAAGATCCAATAATTGGGGAGCTGTCATCACTAGGTATGTCAGAATGACAAGCCTGTTTTGAGGATTAAATGATCATGGGCTTGTTTTTGGACATGCGAGTTGAGAGTGTTAAGGACATGTTCTGTTGGATCCACTGAAGTACAGAACTAGATTTGGTACCAAAGTTAAGTTGTAGAACATAAATTTAAGAAACATCCATATGGAGATTAAAATTAAAATATGGAAAAAAACAAAAAAAACCCAAAACTCCCCCCCCCAAAAAAATAAAAAAATTAAAATATGGAAGCAGATCAGCAAAGATAGGAGGGAAAGAGAAAATGAATGTGGAAAACAGATAATAATAATAATAAATAATAATGCAAGAATGTTCCCCCACAGGAGAAAGCTGTGTAAGCTTGATGAGTTATTTTACTTGTGTGAGGCACAGTTTCACTATTTACAGAATGGGGATGACAGATGAATGAATTGACAAATGAAAGGTGTATACAAATGCAATGAAATATTATTCAGCCTTAAAAAAAGAAAATTCTGAATTGTCTACAACATGGACGAACCTTGAAGGCGGGCTGAGTGAAATAAGTCAGGCACAAAAAGACATACTTTATAATTCTATTTCTATGAGGTACCTAGAATAGTCAAAGTCACAGAGACAGAAAGTAAAATGCAGGGCTTACTGTTTAGTGGGTAGTTTACGTTCTGGAGAAGGACAGGGGTGAAGGGTACACAACGATGTGAATGTACTTAATATCACCGAACCATGCTCTTAAAGTGGCTAAGATGGTAAACTTTTTGTTATATATGTGCGTGTACACACATACACACACGTATGGTAAACATATATATATATATATTTACCACAAGTAAAAATAAATAAAAACAAAAATTTCAATGGGGATAACAATATCTATATTCTACGGATGATGTGAGAACAAAACACGATAATATTTAAAAACCTGGCATAATACCTGATACATAATTTGTCTCAAATGTCAATTAAATATTAGTTTCTTCTTCTCTCTTACTAAAAAAGAAGGAAGGCAAGAAAGAAGGAAGGGAGGAAGAATGGGAGAGAGAGAAGAGAATACATGAAGGGAGAAGAAAATCAGAAAGGTAAAATGCCATGGGAGTCACAGAAGGATACATTTGCAGACAAGGGGTAAGTCAACAATGTGAAATGTTGCCAAGATGCAGGAAAAGGAAGATTCTGGAATCCAAGCATTACTGAGAACTTCTGAAAGAGCTTCATTAGAGTGCTGAAACCAGTAGAACAATTTAAGGGAATAAGAAGTAATCAGCAATCAAGCTGAAGAGGCAAGGAATGCAGATTCATTTTCCAAGAGGTTATGAAATATGGAGAAGAAAGATGGGAGAGGATTAAGGGATTGTAGAGTAGGTGTAGATTCCCACACTGTCATTTGCTGGTTTTGTTTTGTTTTGTTTTGTTTTTTTCATTTTCTCTCTCCCTCTCTCTCTCTCTCTTTTTTTTTTTTTTTTTTTTTTTAAGGCCAGTAAATCCTGACCATGTTTGTAAACAGAAGAGAAGGAATTTGTGGATCAGGAAAGGTGAAAGATGCAATAGATAGAAAAGAAAGGGGAGAAGAGGATTGAGATCACAGGTGGAGGATTTGGTTTAGGAAAAGAGGGAGTCACACCTTATTGAGGATGGGAGAGAAGTGGAGAAGATTGATAGTTTTTTTTTTTCCTTGTGGGGAAGAAATCATTACATGCCAAGAATGAGAGGCTATTAGCAGGGAAGAAAAACAACAAAGCTGTATAATCAACTCTTAATTATCAGCATTTTGGTTTATCAGCTTCAAATCTTGCTTTCAAGCAAGTTAGCACTTACTCAGCTTAATTACTTGCTTTGTTAGCATTTCAAACTCAACGTAATATAACTTTGTATGTGGCCTGCAGCCCAGCGGGGTAGCATTTTGACACCTGAACACTTAACCACTTCCGTCATCCTGAGGAAGGATTTACAGTAGGGCACTTTGGTTGAGGTTGGGGGCTTCACAGCAGTCTGAGAGACAAGCAGTTAAGCTTTCCAGGTGTTATGAGTGTGTTTTCATTATGTGGAGGCATTACTTTGTTCACAGTGATTTCCCAGATCAGATATATTTATTTCTTCAGTCATTCACTCAACTAACATTTATTGATCCCCGGTTATGTGCCAGAGACTGTGTTCTGGGTTTTAAACATGAAAATGGTTCCTAAGTTAAGACACTAATAGAATCCTAATACAAAGAGGGTACCATTGTATGACCACCCATCCCATTCCTGTGTTTTTTTCCCCAGAAGATATAATTTCAGCATACTACAGCAGAACAGCTACATCAATGTTTATAGCAGCAGAATTCACAATAGCAAAATTATGGAATCAACCCAGATGCCCATCATTGGATGAATGGATCAAGAAACTGATATAAACACACATATACACATGCATACATACATATACATATACACATACACATACATATACATATACATATACATACACATATACATATACATACCACAGTGTTCTACTCAGCTATTTAAAAAAATGAAATCAGGGCTGGAGTGTTAGCTTTGCAGTTATGGTGCTTGCCTGGCATGTACAAGGACACAAGATCAAACCCCAGCACCACGTACACAACAAAGTGTTGGAGCAATGAAAGCCACATGAAAAACTAAAGTTGATTCTCTCTCTCTCTCTCTTAAAAAAAAAAAAATGAAATCATGGCCTTTGCTGGTAAAAGGATGGAGATGGAAAAAATCATGCCGAATGAAATTAGCCAAACCCAGAAATTCAAAGACCAAATATTTTCTCTCATATGTGGAAGCTAGAGTACAATATAGGAAAGAGGAAGAGAACAATAAATTTAGATAATAGACTCATCAAACACAGATTACCAATAGAACTGGGGGCAACCTTGCAGACCAGGCATAGAAGGGTTGAAGAGGGGGAAAGGGAGAGGCTGGGGATGGTAAAGGGGGATATATGATGTGTGCATGTATGGAAGTATAACAAAAAAACCCTTCAATATGTGAAACTATAATGAAAAATAAAACCTTGTTTATGAAAAACAAAGAGGCAATGTACAATATTATGATTGTAAATTGAAAATAACTAAGTATAAATCATAATGGGTTGGATTTTTATCCTGGACTAGCAACATTTCCTTCTTAAAATGATCAAACAATAATGAGTCGACTATAATCTACCTACCTACCTACACATATATGCATATATTATATAATGTATATATACTTTTGTATATGTTAAACCCAAGATAACAATGCCATATTTAGTGAGTGTTGTTGGACAATGAGTGAGTGGTTCACTTTTTTTTTTCTTTTGGTAATACTGAAGGCTTTGGTGCATGAGAAACAGTAAATATGATTCAAACTTTTCTTCTTAATTATGCAGGGATTCACTATGAAGATCAGTTACAAGGCCAACCTGCTATAAACTGAAGAGCCCCAGGGCACCAAGAACCAACCAGGCCTGGACTGTCTCAACTCCAGGAGCCTTGGAGCCCTAAGGGCTGTGCTTCCTGAAAAGCCTGTCTGTGCTGCTGGGCTGTTTGCTCCCACCCTGAGAAAGTATTTAGCCATTCTCAATTTCTTTGTAACAGATACTCTCACTTTCTCACAACAGTGTTGAAATCCTTGCTTCTTTCTAATAAACTCCCTATTTTGCTCTCCAGTTCCATATTTTTTTCTTTTTCATATGGTCTCATTTTCCCCTGGCTCCTTTGTCTTTCCTTCTGGATAAACCAAATCTGAACCCCTATTTTCCATTTGATTAGTAAATCAACCATTCTCACAGGCCAGGAATACTCTTAGGTCTTAGGTTATGTATTTTTCAACCATTCACTTCCCCGAAGGGCTCCCCCGCCACAACGTGGTGCCCATTTTTTAATACAAACAAGATCATATATAAGGAAGTACTCTGAAAACTATGAAGATATATACAATTGATTAAGATCATTACTTCTTATTTCAGTCCTATTTCAGTATCTAAAGTTTCTATAAAAGAACAAATACAAATAACTGAGGGCACTGATTTATTCTGATTAGTGGTTATAAGATACTTATTTATAAGAACTACTATTGAAAAAGAAAAGCTACAAGTGGAATTTACCTAACCCTCAAACTATACAAAACATAGTTATTACTTAGTCTTTATTTTTATGACTCACAAGGTATTTATAAATCTTATAGTACTTCTGGGTTGTTATTATTTATCTCAACTAAGACAAAAACTATAAATATTACAAAAGTGTCTGGTAACCCTGAACTTGGTTGTGAAGCAAATAAAGCAAGTCTGAGTTTGTGAAATTGGTAAGCGTTAGACATAATACACTCCACACCCCCAACACACAGTCTCCCACTGTGTCATGGTGTTCCCTTTGAATGAATAGGTGCTCTGCTCGAGTCCAAAGAGAATAAATTGGAGAAGGTCCCTAAATGCAACTAAAAAGGAGCAGTGGCCTAATGGTACAAATGGTTGTCTTGTTCTGCAAAAGTAAATTCAAGAGGGGCTCTGCAAATGTCTACCCACGAGCAGCTGGGAATAAAAAAAGAAAGAAATCCCACAAAATTATTTACTGTTTTAGTCACAGAAATGGGAAAAGTGGCATTTCAAATCAAAATTGTAAAAAGCTCTGTGCACTCCACTTGTGAGCTGCATTCAGTTGGGCAGGTTGTTCTGGGAGCGGAATGCACTCTTCCCCAGCGTGTATTGATGCCATTCAGCAGACCTCCTTGCCAGCCTGCAAACAGCTATCTCCCCATTATACATCCAAAGAGTAATCAGGGTGAAAAGGACAGTCAGTGGAAGAGGAAATAATTGCAGCTTAAACTACTCTTACTCATTAAGAAGCAAGACTGTTTGGGGAGTGTGGGGGTGGGGAGGGTCAGGAAGAATGGTACTGAGTTTTCATCATCCTGTCAGGGCAGGTCAAGTTTTAGCTCTAGCAATTTTGGCATGATTTTCTATAATCGCATTACAGTTAAAAGTATATTAATCACAGAAACAACCACCATCCTATGGTGAGAGTAATACTTGCAGAAGGGCAGGAAAAGAATCTAAAGTTGGTTCTGGGGTCTGCCTCTGCATATACGATGGGCACTACCTTTTGTCTTAGAGAAACATCATCTAGAGTCAGTTTAAAAAAAAATCATGAAAGTACAATCTCCTCCTTTAGCTGGAAATAAAAGAGAAATGGGAAAGATAAGAAAGAAGTGGAGAAGATTTAAAAGGTTTAGGTTTTATTTTTTCCACATTTTTTATTGGTACATTAAAGTTGTACATAATGATGGCATTTGTTGTTACATATTCATATATGCATACAATATAACAATATATAATTTGGTTAATATCCCCCCCAAGTACTCCCCCTCCCTCTTCCTGTCCCATGGCCCCTTTCTTCTGCTGATAGGTGCAGAATATACTCCCCCCACCAACTCCATGTCCTCCCTTTCCTCTCTTTTGTTCTTCCTCCCCTCTCCCCCTCTACTCTATTACTTCCTTTAGTTCATCTATTAATTTATATTTGAATGATTTTTTGTAATCGTAACCTTCCCTCCCCCTTTTCTTTATTTTATTCTAGCTTCCACAAATGAAAAAAACATACACCTTTTGAGTTTCTGAGTTTTGCCAATTTCATTTAGCACGATATTCACCATTCCCATGCATTTGCTAGCAAATGCCATAATTTCATTCTTTCTAATAGCTGAGTAGAACACCATTGTATGTATATACCATAATTTCTTAATCCACTCATCTAGTAATGGGCATCTAGGTTGATTCCATAATCTAGCTATTGTGAATTGTGCTGCTATAAATATTGATGTGGCTGTGTCGCTATAGAATGCTGATTTTAGGTCCTTTGAGAAGATCTCCAGGAGAGGGATAGCTGGGTCATATGGTGGTTCCATTCCAAGTTTTTTGAGGAATCTCCATACTGCTTTACAGAGAGTTTGAACTTGTCTGCAATTCCACCAACAATGTAGAAGTGTTCCTTTCTCCCCCACAACTTCACCAGCATTTATTACTGTACAGGAATTTGATCTTTCCATTTTAACTGGAGCGAGATGAAATTTTAATGAAGTTTTAATTTGCATTTCTCTTAATGCTAGAGATGTTGAACATTTTTTTTCATATATTTATTGGCCATTTGTGCTATTCTATTGAGAAATTTCTGTTCAGTTCTTTTGCCCATTTGTTGATTGGGTTATTTATTATTATTATTATTTAGTGCTAAGGTTTTTTTAGCTTTTTTTTTTTTTTTTTTTTTTGTATATTCTGGATATTGGTCTGCTATCACAGGGGTAGCTGGCTAAGATTTTTCCCCCATTTGGTAGGCTCTCTCTTTGCAGTCTTAATCATTTCCTTAGTTGTAAAGAAGCATTCTAATTTACTGGTGCCCCATTTATTGATTCTTTACTTTATTTCTTGTGCTTTGGGGGGTTTTGTTAAAGAAGTTGGTGCCAGCTCCTATATGATGGAGTATTGACCCTATGTTTTCCTCTAGCAGTTATAAGGTTTATGGTTTGATTCCTAAGTCTTTGATCCATAAGTTTTGTGCAGGGTGATAGATAAGGATCTAATTTCTTTCTTTCTTTTTTACATAAAGCTATTCAGAGTTTCCAGCACCATTTATTGAAAAGGCTATCCTTTCTCCAAGATATATTGCTGTCTCCTTTGTCAAATATCAGAAGGCTATAGATTTGTGGATTAGTCTCTGTGTCTTCTATTCTATTCCATTGGTCTTCATGTCTATTTTGATACCAATACCATGCTGTTTTTGTTATTACAGCTTTGTTGTATAATTTCAGATCAGATATTGTGATGCCTCCTGCTTCACTTAGTATTGCTTTGGCTATTCTGGGTCTCTTATTTTTCAAATAAATTTAAGAATTGTCTTTTCTAATTCTATGAAGAATGTCATCAGTATTTTAATGGGGATTGCATAAATCTGTACAGTGCTTTTGGTAGTATGGCCATTTTGACAATATTAATTCTGACTATCCAAGAGCATGGGATGTCTTTCCATCTTCTAATGGCTTTTTCAATTTCTTTCTTCAGTGTTCTACACTTTTCATTGTAGAGCTCTTTTTCCTCTTTGATTTGATTAATTCCCATGTATGTATATATGTATGTATGTATGTATGTATGTATACTTGAGGTTATTATGAATGAGATAGGTTTCCTGAATTCTTCCTTGGCTTAGCTGTTGGAGTATAGGAAAGCTATTGATTTATGGGTTTTGATCTTGTACTCTGCAACTTTACTAAATTCATTTATAAGTTCTAGGAATCCTCTGGTGGAGTTCTTTGGATATTCTATATATAGAATTATATCATCAGCAAACAGAGATAGTTTGACTTCTTTTTCTGTTTGTATCCCTTTGATTTCCTTTTCTTGCCTGATTGCTCTGGCTAATGTTTTGAGGACTATATTGAAAGGGAGTGGTGAGAGTAGACAGCCTTGTTTTGTTCCTGAATTCAGTGGAAATGCTTTCAGTTTTTATCCATTTAGTGTGATGTTGGCTATGGGTTCGTCATAATTGGCCTATACAATATTAAGGTAAGCTCTTGAATCATTAGTTTCTCCAGTGTTTTTAACATGAATGGGTGTTGGATCTTATCAAAGCCCTTTTCTGCATCTACTGAGATGGTCAAGTGATTTTTGTGCTTAATTCTGTTTAAGTGATGAATCACATTTATTGATTTGTGTATGTTAAACCAACCTTGCATTTCTGGAATGAAACCCACTCGATTATGGTGTATTATCTTTTTGATGCATTTTTGAATGCAGGTTGCTAAAATTTTACTAAGGATTTTTGCATTTATGTTCATCAGGGGTATTGGTCTGTAAATTTCTTTCCCTGATGCATGTTTGCTAAGTTTTGGTATCAAGGTTATGATTGCCTTATAAAAAGTATTTGAGAGTGTTCGGTCCCTTTCTTTTTAAAGTTTTAAAATTTTATATTTTTTATTAGTTCAGCATGTTCTTACATATTGAAGGGATTTGTTACTACACATTCATATATGCATATGTAATGATAATATAAATTGAGCCCAATCCTTATCCAGTATCCCCCCCTTTGGCCACTCCCTACTCTTTTCTCCAATGTAACTTCCCCCATTACATATATAAATGTCCACATATGTGTATATTAGTTTTTGAATTTTCAAGATTTAAATTCCTGCATGAGTTTTATTTGGTTTCTCAGGGGAGTCAAGTGTACCACATAATAATAATAATCCCCCTCTTCTCTCCCTCTCCACCACTCTCTCTCCTCTCCCTGCCCTTCCACCCCTCTGTCCTTCTCAATTTCATGGAATAACTTAAGAAAGAGTGGTGCTAGTTCTTCTGTAAATGTATGGTAGAACTTGGCTGAGAATCCTTTAGGTCCTGGGTTTTTTTGTTTGTTTGTTTGTTTTTGTTTTTTCAAAGGCTTTTAATTGCTGTTTCAATTTCATTGCTGGATACTGGTCTGTTTAGGATTTCTATATCTTCCTGGTTCAGTTTGGGTAAGTCAGAAGTGTCTAGAAATTTGTTCATGCCTACCAGATTTTCCAGTTTATTGGAGTATAAATTTTCTTTCTTTTTTTTTATATGTTCAAGATAGTCTTACATTTAGGAGGGAATCGTTGCCATATAATCATGAAGAAGTGCATATTACCAGCGTAAACCAAGGATGATGCCATTTCGTGACCTCCCTGTGGCCCTACCCCCACCCCCCTCCATCCCATGATTCCCCCTACTGTACCCCCATGTTAGTTGGGCTTCTCATGGAAGTCAAAAGTTCTCCACTGGGTTGATAGCCCCAGGGTGATCAAGGCTACTGGATGGAGTATACATTTTCAATGTAAGTTCTGATAATTTTCTGGATTTCAACAGGGTCTGTGGTGATATTCTCCTTTACACCTCTGATTTTGTTGATCTGCTTCATCTTTATTCTGATTAAGTTGGCTAAGTGTTTGTCAATTTTATGTATCTTTTCAAAGAACCAGCTATTCATTTCATTGATTCTTTGCATCAGTTTTATTATTTTCAGTTTCACTGATTTCAGCTCTTATCTTTATTATTTCCTGTTTTCTATTGGTTTTGGACTTTTTTCCCCTAAGGACTTGAAGTAAAATAAAAGTCTATTTACTTGGGATCACTAATTTTTTTCATGGAGGCACTCAGGGTTGAAATTATAAAAGGCCAAACCAGCTGACAGTATTTCATAAAACAATTTGCAAAAAGTCAAGTTAAGCACTGAGATCTTTCTAAGCCAGTGGTTCTCAACCTGGGCAGATTTTGTCTGGGAACATTTTGGATTGCCACAGTAGGTGGGGATGTGCTGCTGGCATGGTGAGTAGAAGCCACTGCTAAACAACCTCAGTGCACAGGGCAGCACCACACAGAGAAAGAAGCAGTCAGCCAAAAAGTCAATGATATTACTGTTAGGAAATCGGGCTCTAAATAGAGGGAAGGTTTAAATATTTAAGTTTAATTTTTACAGTGTATTCCTGTTACTCATCTGAGGCTTTATTAAGATGTTTGGAGTTGCCAGGTATGGTGGTGCTCATGTGTAATCCCAGCAACTAGGGAGCCTAAGGCAAGACAATCACAAGTTTGAGGCCAGCCTGGGCATCTTAGTGAAACCCTGTCTCAAAATAAAATATAAAAATTGGGGCTGGGCATAAAGAAAAATGGAATTGTGTCATTTGCAGGAAAACGGATGGAATTTGATAATATTATGTTATGTGAAATAAGCCAAATTCAGAAGGTCAAGGATTGTATTGTATGTTTTCTTTCCTATGTAAAAGCTAGAGAAGAAAAAGGAAAAAAAAGGTGAAGAGGTGACTCTCATGAAAATCCAAGGGACATCAGTAGAGTAAAGGAAAAGGGCCAGGGGAAGGGAGGAGGCAAGGGAAAGAGGAAATGCTGGTGAATGATATTGGCCAAATTATATTGTTATAGTGTGTGAACATACAAACACGTGACAAAATTCCACCATTATACTCAACTCTAATGCGCCAGCAAAAAATATGGAAAAATTTTTTAAAAAGAACTTTTTGTTTTTGAGGTGAAAAAATAAATTTTAAAAAATGTGCTGGGCAACTATAAAACTGTTAGAAGAAAAAATAGGATCAATACTCCATCATATTGGTGTAGGCACTGACTTCCTTAACAAGACTCTCATAGTGCAAGAATTAAAGCCAAGAATCAATGAGTGGGATGTCATTAACCTAAATAGCTTCTGCATATCTAAGGAATTAGACAAGAGCATCATGAGAGAACCTTCAAAATGGGAGAAAATCATGGCCTGCTACCTCTCTGACAGGGGGCTAATATCCATAATATACAAAGAACTCAAAAAACTTAATACCAAAAACACAAACAATCCAATCAATAAATGGGCTACAGAGGTAAACAGAAACTTCTCAACAAAGGAAGTTCAAAAAGTCAATAAACATATGAGAAAGTGTTCTACATCACTAGTAATTAGAGAAATGCAAATCAAAACTACATTAAAGATTTGTAAATCTCATTCCAGTCTGAATGGCAAAGATGAATACGAACAATAACATGCTGGAGCGGTTGTGGTGAGATAGGAACATTAGCACACTGTTGGTGGGACTCCACTCTGAAAAGCAATATGGAGACTCCTCAAAAAATTAGGGATGAAACCACTGTATTACCCTGCTACCCAACTCCTGGGTATTTTCTCAAAAGAGCTAGAATCAGCATATTATATGACGTAGCTACATCAATGTTTATAGCAGCTCAATTTACAGTAGCTAAATTATGGAATCAACCCAGATGCCCTTCAATGGTTGAATGAATCCAAAAAACTGTGGTATATATATATACAATAGAGTTCTACTCAGCTATTAGAAAGAATGATATCATGGCATTTGCAGGTAAATGGATGGCAATGGAAATAATCATGCAGAGTGAAATGAGCCAAACCCAGAGACTTAAGGGCTGACTGTTTTCTCTCATATGTGGAAGCTAGAATAAAACCTACGACAGGATGAAAGTTAGCTAAGCTTAAGTAATAAACTCACCATAGTTGAAATGTCACATAAGCTGGGGGAACCATAACTATGAAAGCAGGGGGAAGAGGGTGGGGGAGGAGACAGGAAGGGTTAGAGAGAGGGAAAAGGGGGGCTATCAATACTGTATGGTACACTTGAGTCCCCTGAGAAGCCAAATAATACTCATGCAGGCATTTAAAACTAGAAAATTAAAAAATTAACATACATGTATATGGGCATTTATATCTCTAATGGGGGGAATTACAGTGGAGACAGGAGATTGAAAAGTGGGTGAAGAGCGGGGAGATCCTGAGTAAGGATCAGGTTCAATTGTCATTACATAGGCATGTTTGAAAGTGTAGCAACGAACCCCTTCAATATGTAAGACTATGTTTAATAATAACAACAACAACAATAACAACAACAACAATAATAATAAAGGCTGGGGATGTAGCTTAGGGGTAGAGGGCTTGCCTAGCATTTGTGAGACCCTGGGTTCATTACCCAGTAGTGGAAAAAAATAAAAAAGATGTCTGAGATTGTTATGCATGTCCCAGAAAAATACGTGGAAATTACCAACCAGGGACTGAGGTGTTGGGAACTAATGGGTAAGAAGAAAAGGTATAGATTTTAAGTGAAATTTTGATGTGGGGAGGAAAGGGTAAGATTTTGGGCAAAGAGACTTGGCACTAGCGCATAAGACCACGAATTTGATTCATGATTCTATATGATGTCAAAATAACTTCATCATACAATATACTCCTAAAGGAGACTCTGAAGTCAGATAACTAATGATATTGGGACATTGTAAAAGCCACATGTTAACTCTGAATGAAGAGGCAACATTTGTTAATATTGCAAACATTCTCTACGTAGCAATCTGCAGCTGGGACTGGGAAGGCCTGGTAAAGGCATCAGTTAAGGTGACACAGGGCTGGAAAAGATCAATAGGTCAAGAACTTCCCTGATAAAAAGTTTGCCTTGGTGAGGAGGAGAGGTGGGCTACATTTAAGACATTAGAGCGTAATCTCTAAGGCATCATGTGCAAAGGACTGGCTAAAGATGGCGTTGAAAAGAACAGAGGGACAGAGCAGAGTTTCTTACAGTGTGACTCCCAGAACTGCAGCATCACCTAGAAACTTATCAGAAATGAACATTGTGAGGTTCCACCCCAGACTTAGTGAATCAGAAACTCTGCACAAGAGCCACAATAATTGGTGTTTTAAGAACACTCCAGGAAGGAAGCATAAAAGTCAAAATGATCACATATTTTAGTTCAACCTAATACATTAATATCCAGAACTTCTGTTCAGGGCTGGGTATGTACTTCAGTGGGAGAATGCTTCACTAGCATGCGCAAGGTACTAGGTTCATTCCCCAATAGAGCCCCCACCCCAGAAAAAGAACTTCTGTTCATTAAGTCACTATAACAGTGATAAAGAGAAAAACTGCAAAGTAGGAGAAGATAATTACAACATATAACTGACCAAGGACTAATATTCAGGATGTATAAGGAATTTTTTAAAGTCAATAAGAAAAAAATACTCTGTTAGAAAATGTACCAAAATATGAATATGCAGGAATTTTAAAGAAGCCTATAATTATCAAAAAGCAGCTGATTAGTAAATACAGAAATACAGATTTTAAACCATGAGATACCAATACCTAACTACCACACTAACAAAAATTTTAAAAGTCAGTATCAAGTTTTGGCAAAGATATAATGGAACAGAAACCTTCATTCAGTAATTAGTACAAATGGATACAATACTTTAGAAAATAATTAGGTAATATCTAGTAAAATTAACCCAAACATTTCACCACTCAGTATGTACTATGCAGAAATTCTTGCACTCACATGAGGAGTCAAGTATAAGAATGTCCATAGGAGCACTGACAGTGATATAAAAAAATCCAGACGTGGGGCTGGAGTGGTGGCTCAGCAGTTGTGGCACTTGCCTGGCATGCATGAAGACACAGGTTCGAACCCCAGCACCACATACACAATGGAATGTTGGAGCAACGAAAACCAGATGAAAAACTAAATAAAATTGATTCTCCCTCTCTCTTCTCTCTCTCATAAAACCTCTCTTTAAAAAAAAATTCACAGGTGACCTAGTGTCCATAGACAGAAAAATTAATAAATAAATCACATGATCATACAGTAGAACATTATACTGCAGTGAAAATGAATGAACTACATGCAGTATGGATAGTTTTACAAATCTAAGTGACAAAACAAGTCATAGAAAAATATATAATAAGATTTCATCCAAACAGTTCAAAAGCATGCAAAAAAAATCCTTTCAGGGATTCGTACATACATCATAAAAATGTAAAGAAAAATGAGAGAATGATAGCAGAAATTTCAGATACTGGTGAGCTAGACAGTGGAGAGAGGGGCCTGAACTTGGGAAAGGATCCATAGGAGGTATTGAAAACATTGGCAATATTCTATTCCAGGTGGTAAGAACACAGGTATTAATTTTTATTTCTCTTTGAAGTACCCATACAAATTATACTCTCCTATGTGTATTTAAAAAATAAATGAACACACTTAAAAAATACAAGTGATCTAGAGGTGAGGCAGTGAAACAATGTAGGACATCTCTCGAGCAATTTTGCTAGGAAAACAAGCAGAGAAATAGGATAGCAAGAGGGCACTGTGGAGGGAAGAGAGGTCTTTCCTTTTCTAAGGATGAGTGATATCACCATGTATTAACAGGGAAGGCAATCAATCAGCAGAAAGGGAATTTTGGTAATGAAAGAAAGGAAATAATTATAGGAGCAAAATAAGCTGGGGAGGAGATGTGACCTCTAGAGCACAAGAGGAAAAGCTCCCTTTAGAAAGGAGTAAGGGCTGGGCTGGGGATGTGACTCAGTGGTAGTGTGCTTGTTTGGCATTCATAAGGCCCTGGGTTCAATCCCCATCACTCTCCCCACCCCAAAATCAAGGGTAGTCCATTTCTCCACTATTACTAAAGGGAGAAAGGGGACATGGGACAGATGAGAGGGTAGGTAGATTTGGTGATGAGAAGATATAGTTCTAGTGTAAGTATTTCCATTTTTTCAGTGAAATATTGGCTTGAACATTATCTGAGAATGATAGGAGAGGTGATATTGGAGGTTTGTAGAGCAAATTTGAGGGCAATGCAGATTCCTCCAGTGCTGATTTGAGGTCTGGTATCTCAGATGCAAGGCTGAGCCAATCAGCAAGGTTGATTGCCTCTGCCAGCTGCTCAGGTGCAGGCCCAGAGTTCTGTAAAAGCTGGCTGAGTTTTTTGTTCAAGTAAGAGTGGAGGGAGCTTGAAGGGTGTAAGTTGAAGATGAATCATATAGTGATAAACATGGACACAGAAAGGTAAAAGAAATGAGAACCTGAAGTGGGTAGGGAGGAAGAAGTGTTAGACAATGAGAAACATAAGGGTGAATGAAGGTCTAAAGTTATACTTAGTTGTAGTGGAATTCTCCCAATAACTGAGCTGTTGAAAAAGATGGTGATCAGAGAATGGGATGCTTGAGCTGGAGATTTCAGAGGTGGTGTGGTTATTGGTAATGACAAGATCTGATATGACTATGGGAGTTGGTGGTGAAGATGGTGTGGAGGAAAAGAAATACGGAGGAGATAAAGCGAAGGAATGGAGAAACTGGTAGAGATGATATGTTTACATGGATGTGGAAGATTTTAAGAACAATGTCAAAAAGGAAGACAGTGAGCCAAGTTCTAAAATCTTTAACAATATGAGGGAGTGTCTCAGAAATCAACAGATAATAGCAACTTACGCTTCAAAAGAGTTACATCTGTTGAGAGAGGAAAAATGTATGAAGTGGTCATGTGTGGTGACGGCAGGAAGGACAAAAGACAACCTCCTGCAGGCCTGCAGGAGAGAGCCACATGGGGGAAATCATCTGCTGGTGACAGAAGTAAATAGGGGTGTGAGCCTTGATGGAAACAGTCAACACAGGCCCTGAGGAAGGCAGAGAATCCCTTAGAGTCAGGAGACTGACTAGAGGGAAAGCATCATTAGGGAACTCCTGGATCTCATAGTACCCTGTGCTAGGTAGTCTGAATTGGAGGCTTTTTCCAAGAACACAGTTTGATACAAAGGTCTCTCAGGTTTTGCCTACCTCACAGCTAAAATGTGCATTTCGAAATATTTTATGCAATGCATAGACAAGTGTGGCTATATCTTTAGACTCCACAAATGACCAGACTGTTATACAAAGATCTAAGGTTGACAAGTGTGGAAAGTTAGATAGTAGAAAAACTGTTTACTTGTCTTTCTCTATGGATTCTTAACAAATGGAGATCAGATATCACAAATCAAAAGATCAAAATACAAGGTCAATTTTATTATTAGTAAAGTTGGGCTGGAGAAGGTAGTGGGTTCTCTATCCTTCCTGAACTTTGACTTTGGGCTCTATCTACCCACCCTATTTGCAGGAAGAGAAATTTGAGGACACCAGGCCCAGTCAAATCCGCTCTCACATCCTGAGCCATGGGAGGACCCAGAAGGTGCTCTGGCTCCATTCATCAGGCACCCAGGAGGTAGTGCACTGGAAAAATATTGACAAAGAAAAGTGGCAAAACCTAGTGGTGCTTAGGGTAAAGAACATTAAAAAAGCCTGGTTATTACAGTATTTTTTTTTCTTAGAAATTCACTGACTTAAATTGAAATTCTGCTCAGAACTGCTACCTCCAGCTTCCTTTATTCAGGTTGGACAATTTTTTCCCTTCCCTTTTTTCTTTTTCTTATCTATACTTAAATTGTGAATTTAAATCTCTTAACCTCTTTCCAAAGATTGAACCTGCATTCCAACTGGCCGACAAAAAGCACAATTTGAACGTATCTGAAGTTTCAGGACAAATCATTTAAATTGTCTCTTCTACCTGCATATTTCTCTTACCTGCCTTGCCTACTTCTTTCACCTCACATTTTCCCCTATCCTCTTTGGTTCTGAGTCAGCTTGGTGTGTGAGTGATCTGGATACCTTTAGTGGACAAAATATATACTTCCTCTTCGGGAGGCCTCAAGTGTGTCTTCTCTTCATCCCTGCAGACAGTATATAGGTCCTCATACTGTCACAGTCTCCTAACCTGACAGATAGACCCCAAATCAAATTGCAGCTCTTGTCTAATCTTTATCAGGAACACACACATATAATCTTTTACACACACACACACACACACACACACACACACACACACACACACACTATACAAATATAGTGCCTTAAGAATGGAGTTTAGGTGACTGAAAAGGGTGAATGATATCATGCTCTGTGTGTGTGTGTGTGTGTGTGTGTGTGTGTGTGTGTGTGTATGTAAGACAATTCTAGGGAACAAAGTGGACAGCAAGATGAGCACACCCCCTTTGCATCTTCAAGATGCTTATAAGGCATATAAGAAAAGTAACCAAATCACAACAATACAGTGAAAACAAAGATATTAAGGAACAAATGTCTTTAAAGTTTATACTATTCTGGAAGTTCGGACACTTGAAGTTGTCATTGATAATGATTTGCTAAAGTAAAATAAACTTTATTAACCTGAAACAAAGCCTCCACAAGATGATCTCAACACATTGTTCTTGCCTGACCTTAACCTCTCCCATATGTTATACTCTGGGTTGGGAGTTCTTAGCCATGGCTGCCCATTAGAACCACTAGGAGAAACTTTAAAAATCCAACCATGCTTAGGTGCCATTCTAGAATAACTAAGTCAGAATTCCTGGTGTGTGGGTAGGCCTGGGCAGCAATCTGTCTGTCTGTGTGCATGTCTTTCTTCCTCTCTTTAGTCTGATAGATTTCCCCCCATTTTTTATTGGAGCATATTAATTACACAGAATGGTGAGTTTCATTGTGGCATACTGACATCAGAATTTCTTGACGGACTCCTCCAGTGATTCTACCTGACAGCTAGGGTTGAGAATCATCATAAAGCACCTACCAGACTCTGACTCCTGAAGGCCATTTTCCATGTACAAGTCTCTGCTCATATTTTTTGCTCTTCCTTTTGAAATCTCCTTAAAGTCCTATCTGGAATTCAGGACACTGTTTCCATGATTTCTCTTCTTGAAACTTTTCCTCCTCTGAGGGGACAATCTCACCTGAATACTAACATCAATTTTTGATTGCCTTCTTATCTATTTGTCTTTACCTTTATCTTATATTATAGATTATGAATTTGTTTTATTTTTATTAAATTATAAACACCTTAATATTCATAGCACATAATATAAAATAAGTGTTTAGTAAATGTTATGTGAATAAATTAATAAGATGAAAATTGAGTCAATAAAAGGGCATTGATTAATCAACATGTTTATTATATATCTGTTCTATGCCCAGCACTGTTTGTTAGTCCCTGTGGGTGAGACCTATAAAGCATTCCAGTAAGAAGAGATAACAGGAGGATTACTAGCATTTGTTAAAGACCTACTATGAGTCAAGCAATGCTAGGTGCTTCACACCTGCTATTTCATTTAATGCTCATAACAAACCTATAAGGTATTATTAGTCTCATTTTACAGATCTCAAACTTACAGAGGTTATATACTTTATCCAAGTTCACTTGGCAACTAAATCTATATTCAAACCTATGCTAATTTCAGAATCTAAGTACTTTCACTCTTGCTTTTAATGTACAGATTATCATGAAATAAAAAGGACCTAGTTGTTTAATTGATATAAACTACTGTATGGGATGAAGGATTGTGAGAAAGAGCTCAAAGGCTTTGATGTAGTAATAACCTATTGAGATTTTCCTAGTCACCCTACTTAAACTGTGCCTCCTCCATCATTCCTTATCTCCCTTGCTTTGTTTTTTTATCCATAGAGTTATTACCACATAACTTACTGCGAAGTCTGTCTTATTTATTGACTGTCTTCTCCCACTAGAATGTAAATTCGTCTGACATCATATGAATTTTGTGCATCATAATATCCCCAGCACCTAAGAACAATGCTTGCCACACAGAAGGTGATCAATACACATTTGTCATATGAATAAATGGAAAGATTCATGATCAAGATGGTATCTTAAGGAATAGATTTTAGGTGGTTAAAGAAGATGAATGTTAAAATGTTACAGGCAAGCAAAATCTCCCCAGTAAAGACGTAGCAGCATGACTGACAAGGTATGCCTCAGGGAAAGGCCAGTCTGAGGGTCTACTAAGTCTCCAGGAAGGAGAAGATACGTTTACTGAATGCAAAGCTAATGAAAATGAACTTGAGTGGCAAGACACAGAACCTTTAGAAAGTTATTGCCCTCTAATGTCCACATTGAAATGTGCATTGTCAAGATGCTAAACAAGATTACACAGAAGGGAAAACTCAAAAGGTGAACAGATTTATTTATCAATTTTTGTTTTACTTGAAGATGGTGTGTTGGTGAACCACTGATGTGGATGCTGTGGACAAAGATGTGCGGAATCTCCACAGCTACGATTCAACTTCTTCCGAAGGACAAGACCATTTCAGAGAAATCGACACACATCCGAATGAAATATCTGAGCCCGGGCTGAGTCCTGTACCTGGAACCTCAACCTAAGAGCCTATTGGAATACTTAGTGAGATCCAAGTATGGGTCATGGACTAGATAATATCAATGTTACATTTCCTGATTTTGTGACTATACTATGGTCCTTGAAGAAAATATGTGGGAATTCTTTTAACTATTTTGAAACATTTATGTAGATTTAAAATTACATACAAATAAAAAGTTACTTCCCCTGCCAAGAACAAAAACAAAACAAACAAAACCAAGACAGACCACTTGCTTTCAAAATTTAATGGGCAGAGATTTGGTCAAACTGGGGGAGAGGGAAACTTTCCCAGTAATCAGAGCTGTCCAAAACCACAGTGCTTGCCTTCATAATCAAGAGGTTTCTCTTCAAGCAAAGCTGCAACAACCACTCATTCAAGGTACTGTGAATAGCTTCAATAAGAGAAGGGGTAAGGGGTGATGGCGGTGGAATAGATCATCTTTAAAACTCCTTTCTAGTCCTGAAAGCCTCTTATACTTAATTTAATATCTGAAAGCCCTTGGGAAGGTATAAAGTAATAGATATAGTAATAGATAAAACACCTATGTAGGCGAGCTATTTTTTTTAGCTGAAGGCATAATCTGATCTACTATGAAAAATATGATGATGATGTAATACAAAGGTGACTCACAGAGCCCAGAAGGGTGCACTACTGTCTGTGGAGGCAGCAACTGGCACTTGTTGACTTTATTTTACTACCACCCATTTGAAGCCTAAAGAGACTTCAGATGTGTCTCAATAGCTAAAAAACAAACTCTGTTTCTCACCCCTGGCACTTCCAATATCCTAAACCCAACTCTGGTGCCACTGATGGACAAGTAGAATGTTGGCATCCTTCATTCTCTCCTGTTGAAATGCTTGAGTTTTGAAATTGTTCTTTCACAGAGAGAGAAACAGAAAACGCAAGCAGTTACTGGAGCTAACCAAATCATACTGTAATGGAGATTCCGACACACGGAAAGAAGAGCTGGTCTCCCTAAAGTATCCTTACAGAAATGCCAGAGCTTAAACACAACTTACAACCATTATTTCTATTACCTAAATAAAGAAAAATAGAGTAAAATAAAATGTGCCATTCTTCTGTATTAACTCATTCTGAATCTAATGCCACTATAAATTAGGCAAGTCATCCACCTACCTTTCATTAACCACCGCCTCACGGCAGGAATAAGAGAAATCAATCTGCTCTACTTTCGTTATTGAATGATATAAACATGATACAACAAGCAACACATACAAATAAAATTAATGTTTGATAACACCAGCTTTACTATTATGGATTGGAAGGGTAAAAGAAGCTGTCTTTCAATACACCACAAGTAAAAGAATCATCTCTGTTCAATACATATACTTTTAAAAAAATCTATTGCCAAAAACATAGTATTGATTTCATATAGTGCTAGAAGCATTCAAAACAGATTGGCCAGATCTTGAAGGAAAAATTTCAACATTCCTGTCAACTACAGTTTGACCTTGATAAACTTTGGGAGAAAGGTGACAAGCTACATTAACAACTGAGTAGCTCATTAAAACTACTAAAAATTAAAATGTGGACAAAATATTACTTCTGTTTCTTAGGTTGCTATTTTCATGGTCTATACTCTATAGTAGCAGTTCTCAAAATGTGGTCCCGACCCCTGAACATCCACAAGACCCTTTCTGGAAGTCCATGAGATCCAAGCTATTTTAATAATAATAACAACATTTATTTATCCCTTCCACTCTCACTTCCCCATGAAGCTACATGATGTATGATATGGCAGTAGACTGAATGCAGAAGCAGATGAGTCTAGCAATCATCCATTAAGACAGACATCAAAGAGATAGGCAAGGACAATGCTGTTCTTCTCACTAAAATGTATTTTTAGTTTTTGAAAAATATCATTTTCCACAAAAATGTCAATGTAATTTTAATGTTTTTATATGTGTTCACAAGTAAATATTTTTTAAATTTCTGTTTTAAGTTTAAAATATAAGTATTAATAGATGAAACTATCAATATTTATATTGAAAACTATCAATACAGCAACATGTGTTATTCTTCAGATTTTTGCTAAGAAAATAGACACAATTTACATTGAACTAACTCTACTGACGAGTATTTTAGGTAAAATATCATCTAAGTATTGTCATATTTTCCTAAGTGAATGATACAATAAAGATCTAATACTACCACAAACAGACAGTATAAACTGAGGGGAAGAAAGGAACTTTGCCACCTATAGGAATAAATACTATAAAGTGCCATAAAGAAAATGGAGCCTTATTATTTCTTTCTTATTTTACTTATTTAGTTTCCACCTACTTTCAAAATGATTTGAAACAACTTATATTAAAGCCCCAGGAACAGAAACACCAACAACTAACAACACAGGATGAAAGGCCAAAATTTAGTAGTCGGGGGGAAATGGAGGAGAGAATGGAGCGGGGGCAAACGATATTAAGAAGCTCTACTTGAGGCAAGCCTCAGCAATTAAGCATGAGTACTTGGCTTCTTATTTGCTAGCAAAGTGAAGGGTAAAATGGCGTGAATGAAATGGCTTCCACTGTCTGCAAGGAAACATACTAGCTTTTTAGAAGCCATAATCTTTCTTCAGCCCCAGAACTCTGAAGACAATTCGAGTAATCTGTCATGAGACTCT
The DNA here is from genome assembly GCA_004027875.1 of Aplodontia rufa. Lineage (NCBI taxonomy): Eukaryota > Metazoa > Chordata > Mammalia > Rodentia > Aplodontiidae > Aplodontia > Aplodontia rufa. The sequence continues at coordinate 12,957 of PVKS010012226.1, read as the reverse complement.
TTTCACTAAGAGCAACGAGGAGAATAGAGGCAATAGTAATCTAGTGGAAAGAGTTTCACAAGTTATTATTATTATTATTTTTACAATTAAAGGAACAGAGGCTACAAGAGGGCAAATAGATTGCCCAAGGTCATACAGTTGTATCAGAGCCAAGATGGGAATTAAAGTCTGTCTGGATCTGAAGTGTGTGTCTTACCACTTTGCTAATTCTGTCAAGGTCTTCATGTTAAATCACGTTTTTTTTGTAAAGAAATTCTTCAGCCAGCCAGCACGAAATTGCACAGAAGCTGCTCCACTCCACAGGCAAGCAGGCCACCGTGGGGAGCTCAGTTTTCTACTCCAGCACACTCGATGCTCCTTGTAGCCACCTTGCAGTTTCCTTTGCTCTCCTGAAATAAAATTCCTAATATCACTGCCTACCTACCAAGATTTTACACATTAAAACAGGGAAGCAAATCATAATAAATAATATGTATATGAATATGTAACACTAATATGTATATTAATGTGTAAATACGCAAGCAGAACAGCACTGGACAACATATGGGAACAGTCAGATGCTTGCCCCCATGTGTAGACTCACCCTGAACATAGTGATGACAATCACAGAATGACAGAGGTGTTTTTACACGGGAGGCTCAGTTATCAGTAGTGGTTTTACTGTCGATTGACATGATTTTTCTGCAATTGAAAAGTTCTGAACAAAATACGGTCTTCCTTTGATTTAAGAGTAACATTACTAGAAAATTCAGGAGAGTAAAGTGTGAAGCATAATTTGAGGGGAGGAATATCATCATTTTATACATAAACAGTATGGAGAACAATCTAACATTCATATGAGTTTTAAAATGAAAATCTAACATATTAAAGGAATGTTGAGTATCCTATATTATTTTGGACTCTGACTCTAAAGGGCGCAAGTTCGTTTCTTTCTTTAGTTAGTAAAAATGCTTGAGAATCCATCATTGTCAATTATTCTATGTTACTGAAATAAGATGTTTTTTCTTGGCCCTATGAATCTACAAAGTAAAAAGCATGTAGCTGGCAAAGATATATTTTATAATTGAGTTGCCTTGGTTTCCTGTTTTAATGAAGTGCTGACCTACCTTCAGAAGTGGCCTCAGACACCTGTGGTCAGGGGCATGACTCATTCAGAAAAAGCTCCATGTTCATCTATCTATTCATGGGCTTAAGGACTTGTTTTAATTTCAAACTCAGACACTTTATGGAAGGCATGACTGTGGCCAAAAATATCTTGATGGCACAGATAATCAAATTTCTGATCTGGCAGGTCCTTTCATGGGGAAGGATAGAAAAGTCATTTTGGACTGGACTTCGGACTCATGATATTCATGAGGAATATCAATTTTAATACTTTTAAAGCCCTCTCCAAATGACAAAATAGTCACTGCATTTTGTATGTACAAGTTTAAATCATTGATTTGTTATATATAAATATACAAAATAAACTATTTCTGCAACACTTCAGTTGCAGTTCTTTAACCTATCAGAAGCTTCAAAAAGTAAGTGTCTGAACCTTTTTCTAAAATTTGTCTCAGAGAAGTCTTTATCTTTACTATAGGGTAGTCTTCCCATGGCCCTCATACAAACTGGATTTCAGGTGGGGCTATAAACTGCTCAGTACATTAGAACAATTTAGCCATTGCCTGTAGTCTCAGACATCTGAAAGAGTTAACCTGTTAAACACATTAATACTACCCATCTGGACATCAGAATGTCTCTGTCAAAGATCAGTCATCTTAGTGTTGTGGTTCTTTCTAACAATAACTAACCAAAAGGATTTGGATGCTTCTCAAGAGCACTTGTGGCATTGGTACATAAAAGAATGTCTATTATCCTGCTTGCTGTGACACAGTATTTATCCAGTGTATTTGAAAGCTATTAAATCATCTGAATATAAGTTTAAGTGTGCTATATCATCGAGGCACTTTTTTTGTTTGTTTGTTTGTTTATTTTGCTGGGCATAGTGGCACATACCTGTAATCCCAGTGGCTTGGGAGACTGAGGCAGGAGGATCACTAGTTGGAAGCCAGCTTCAATAACTTAGCAAGGCCCTGGACAACTTAGTGAAACTGTCTCAAAATAAAAAAAATAAAAAGAGCTGGGGATGTGGAGATGTGACTTAGCAGTTAAATGCCTCTGGGTTCAATCTCTGGTACCACCCCACCCAAAAAAAAAGGTCACTTTTCTGTCAGTAGTTCATCTCTGCCCACCGTCTTGTCATATAATTTTTTTCTTATTTTGAGGGTAATTGTGAGGAGTTTGTTAGTGGCAAACAAACAAACAAACAAACAAGAAAGGCCTTTTCTAGAAGACTTCTTTATCATTATAATTAGAGAGCAATGGATCTTAGAATGTTCAATGAAATTTAGAGACTGTCATAGCAGAAAGGAGAAGGAAGAAATAGCTCATCTAGAATTCCAATAGCTGCTTGTGTTTCTGTAATTTGTTTCATTCCAATCATGCAGCCAGGGTGTCTTAGGCAGTTTCATGATACTTTAACAAAATATGATAGCCTGGGTACTTCATAACTGAAAGAGGGTTATTTAGTTCTCAATCCTGGAGCTCCAAGAGCATAGTACTGGCATCTGATTGGCTCTGATGAGGGTCTTCAGGCTATATCGCAACATGGCAGATGACATTTAGATAGGAGTACATGTAAGAAGGAGAGTTTAAATGGTGAGAAAGGAAAGAAGAGACCAGGAGGGGCCAGGCTCCCTGTACCTATAACCACCTGCTCTGGAGGGAACTAATTCACTCCTTCCAGACCAGCATTAATCCCTTCTCAGGGCAGTGTCCTCATGAACTAAGCATCTTCTGCAAGGCCCCACCTCTTTTTTTTTTTTTTTAAAGAGATACTTTTTTTTTTTTTTTTAAAGAGGGAAGGACAGTGAGAGAGACAGAGAGAATCAATTTTTATTGAGTTTTTCACATAGCTTTTGTTGCTCTGACACTTAGTTGTGTATGTGGGTGCTGGGGTTTGAACCCACGTACTCTCGCATGCCAGGCAAGTGCCATAACCACTGAGCCACCACTCCAGCCCCAAGGCCCCACCTCTTAAGGGCTTTACCACCTCTACACTATCACACTGGGGATCAAGCTTCCAGCATAAGAACCTTTGGCAGATGCTCTCAAACCATATCCAAACCACAATGCATGGGCAACAATATCCCAGACTTGACATTATTACCCACTTTTAGAATTAAGCACAAACATTTTAGAAACACCTGAAGAGCTACTATTTTGCTTAACTTCTTTTATCCCCTCCAGGAAAAAAATTCTTTTCAAGAAATTCATCAGTCATCATTCCCTCTTATTGATAAGTGAGGGCCTTCCAAGCATACTTCCAAACAATATGTTCAGCATTATTTTTTTTAAAGAAAAAATATTCCTTTTGAGAAAAATTTCCCTTTGGACTTGTTTATTGTATTATGAATGAATGATTTAGTAAAACACACATTCATCTCTTCTATATCAGCCTTACATAAAAACAAACGAAAAAATTTAAAATTAATACCATTCTCATACTTTCTTCAAGTAAGAACCACTTGTAAATAACTTGAGACAGCTGTGGCAATTATACTTCTTTGATGCTTTCGAAAAAACTCATTTCATGAAATATAATCTTTAGGATTCTCATGGTGCTCCACTCTCTTTTTGCTTGTTAATAGATTATTTTCTCCATAATATCACTTAAAAGAAGCGAATGTTTTGCCTGCCCTCCCCACCGCCCCACTTAAATCAACAAAACTGGAATGGAAAGCTTCTGACCTATTTTTAATTTCATGTCTCTTTTAGTTAGCACAAAAAATTATACCAGAAGAGGCTGATGTTTGCTACATGATAAAGTCCTGCCGGCTTCTCCAGATTTCAAGGCCATTAAATTAAACACAAAAAGATAAAGGTTATTGCAGACTTTATCATGAAAACCTTAATGTCATCAAGATGAACAAGCTACACAAGCATGGCCTCTCTCCCTGTCCCTCTGTGTTTCCTCTCTTCCTAATTGGATAGCATTGCTCTTACATCCAAAACTGGAGAAGACTCTCAGGCCCTTTGCTTTAAATACTCTTCTAAAGTGGCCCTGCTCGAACAGTCCTATTCTCATTTGGGTATAGATAATGCAAGAACTATTTAGGAGATAAGTTCAGATGGTTGAAAAGCACCTGTAATGAGTCGCTTTCATTTAATTAAAAAGACAACGCTTTATTGTTTACATAATCAGCCTAGAAATAGGCAAAAATCCGGGGGGGGGGGAAGATTAATGTACGGTCCAATGACATTTTGCCTCCAGCAAGAAACTGCCTCATGCCAACCAGCCAAACAAAGCAGGCTTGGAAATAATGAAGAAACTGATCATCATGATTTATTATTATTATTATTATTATTATTATCATCACCACTAAAGAATACCACTATTTAGAACATTTTAAATATTTGAAAACCATCTAAAGCAATGTGTTTTGGAATTTATCAATTGTCAAATAAAATTGTATATGCATAATAAAGTATTTATTATTGTCAAGAGGAACCAAAAGTTAGTACAAGTTTCTTAAAGTTAATGCTTCAAAGTCTACATGAAAGTAATCTCTTTGACATGTAAAAATTAATATTTCCACCCTTAAAACAGTATATTTTAAATTTAGCAGCTATAGTCCTCACAATTCATTCTAAGAATATCAGTGAACATGTGAATCAAGATGTGAAAATAGAGAAATTTGTCACAGCATTGTCTAAAATAGTGCAAAATGCAAAGAGGTTTCAAAATTTAAAAACAAGAAGTTATGGTACATGTACATAATGAGACACTCTACAGCCATTAAGAATGATTCCCATAACTGAGTAATGGTTATGAGATATGAAAAAAGTCAAATTTTAAAGTGGGGTATAGTATATGAGCAGGTGAATATGCCTAGAACAAAGGTCTAGAAGGTATTCAACTACATGTTAGCAAATTATCAATGGTTCTCAGGGTTAAGTGGTTTAATCCCTCTTTATGACTACCTTTGTTTTATAATTTTACTATAATGAATATGTATTATTTGAGTAATGTAAAAACTTTTAAAGAAAATAATATAATAAAATTTTATCTTCATGTAAAGTTTCATGAATTGTAGAACTTTAAACTTAAACTCTATGTAAAATTACATCAGGCTTTTTCCTCCTCTCTAACTAGAATTGGAAATGTTATCTGATGTTTGAGACTCACATTGGAAATTTAAATTAATCATATCTGAAATGTTCAAAGATCACAAAATGTTCAATGGACATTTCATTTGTAGGTGACAGGAGACTAGCTTTCTCTGGCAATATATGACATCCACCAATAGGTACTTAATAAGTTCATTGTGATTTGTGGCTGAACTGTTTGTCCAGAGTCATTTAAAATCCATGGCAAAATCAAGAAAATCCTGTCCAAAGAAAGACTTTATACTATGCTTCATAGATGGGCTTGATTATACTGGAACTAAAGAATACTTCCAGGTGACAATGAGAAATTTTATATTCATTCTTTCTATTAACAAATATTGATTGATGCCTATTATGTGTCAGTTTTGTTATATGCGATTGGATGAGATCTTTTTTGTTTTTGTCTTAGAGCAATTTTTAAAACAAAAATACACAGCAATATCTATGTTCATAGCAGCTCAATTTACTATTGCTAGACTATGGAAACAACCCAGATGTCCCTCACTGGATGAATGGATCCAAAAACTGTGGTACCTTTATACCATGGAATTTTACACAGCAATTAGAAACAATGATATTGCAGCCTTTGAAGGTAAATGGATGGCTATGGAAGAAATTATGCTGAGTAAAATCAGCTTAACCCAGAGAACCAAGGGTTGAATGTCTCCACTCATCTGTGGAGGCTGGATCTAGACCCTGGCCAGTGAGAAAGATGGTCTATTATCATGTATTAAATCCAGATAAGGTGTAATGTTATACAACATAACACTTTTTTAGAGATATTGTGGAAAGGGTAAGGGAAGGATAAGGGTGAGTAATTGGGGGGGGCACTCCTGGGAGCAATTCTAATATCCAGAATCTATTCACATTTTATATTATTTTGTTAAAATTGTGTATGGTTGTTCAATAATAAATTTCTCAATAAAAAAAAACAAAAATTCTCCAAATAATTGCTATGATACCTATATTCCAACAAGATTATACAGAATGGAAATAAAATTGTGCTTTAATTTTGGTTACTTGGTAAGAGTAATATGGATTCTTCCTTCTAGCCATTTAATCTAAGCCACCTCTTTTCTGCATACTTTTGTACAACTCCACTTCTGTACAATCCTCAGAAGTCTAGAATGTAACAGAACAGGATGCACAGATGTGAATTCTAGTCCTGCTACAAATGTACTGCATGACCAAACACAAATGACTTTACCATGCTGGGCCCAACCTACTCTATCAATAAGACAAAATTATCTCTAACGTTGTTTCCAGTCCAAAAAATCTGGCGTTCTCTTTGGGTTGATTTTGGGGGGTTGTGGTTTATTTTTAAATAGCAAGTGGCATTTCAGCTTACTGCTCCTTATTGTTGGAACTTTTTTGTGCCCTATCTAGTTGAAATGAGGATAAACAGTACTTAGCCAACAACACTTGTCCCACACCTGCCTTGTAAAGAGAGGCTCTCTGCGCCAGTTAAAGAGAATATTAAAAGTAAAGAGGATATCCCTTGCTCACTGACTAGTTGAAGTGATAAATAATAAATACAAGAGATACTAAAGGACTCTTAAAAAGTAAAGATCAGGGCTGGAGCGGTGGCTCAGTGGTTTCGGCGCTTGCCTAGCAAGCATGAGGACCCGGGTTCAAACCCCAGCACCATGTACACAACTGAGTGTTTGAGCAACTAAGGCCATGTGAAAAACTCAATAAAGTTGTTCTTCTCTTTCTCTGTCTCTCTCACTGTCCCTCTCTCTTTAAAAAAAAAAAATAAAGATCAGTGAGTACAAGATTGAACACTAGAAATCCACCAATGTGTCCTGTAAGAAATGAGAATATGCCCAGTGACAAATCTGACCAGGAAGTGCATGGAATAAGCTTAAGGGGAGGGTTGATAGAGGTAGTAGAAATGGTTTGGCAGAAATAGACTGAGGTATTTTGAATATTTTCCATGTTAACAAGAAGGCAGGCAGGCAAATAGCCAGATGGCAAAGGAGGAGAACCATATGGCCTGGATAATCTACACTTTGGATGATCCAGTTCCTGAATAACAGAGGGCGGGCTCTTCACTAGGAGTCAGTAGATGTCAACTGTCTAGCACTGCTCTGCGTGGATGCCCATTGTCTAGTCTTTACGTCAGAGACACAGATTAACTGCTTGCTAGCATCACTCCCACCCACCTCACCAGACTTCTTCTTTTCCCTTAAAAGACATAAGTTGGTTGCTTCACACTGAGCCTGTGTGTGTGGATAGGTGTGTGTGTCATTCTGGGAGAAGGGGGCTGGTAAGATGCACTACCAATCAACTTTAATCCTCAGGTAGTAAATTCAGACTAGTGAATTTAAAGCCTAGTCAACCATAGAGACATAATCTAATCAAGTCTTAGCAGTGGAGAGCCCAGAGGGGTTGTCATCCCTGGTTACTTCTCACACCCCCAAAGAGAGCCAGTGCCTGCGTTCCCTCAGGGTTTGTGAGCAGTGTGGCAAACCTAGGGAACACACTAGGGGCACCTCTCCAGGAATAAGCAGCAGGGCTAAGGACCGAGCTTTTATAGTTCTCATAAACTCTGCCTCTACAAGGGGAGGGGAGAATCTTCTTTATAAAAATGCAAATAAAGAGATTGCTACAATATTGTCAACTGCATTGATTACCTGGTATTAAATCCATGCTAAGTCATAACTACAAACTCAAAAGAGATCATTTGTCGTGGTACAAATGCAACAATTTCTTTCCAGCCTATGGATAAGTTATTTTCTTTGAAAACAGAGCTTTTTATGTCTCAGCCTCAAAATCAAAACTAAAGTGAATGATGAAATGGGATTAAAATAATTACTTCCCTGGTCAAAGACATCACTATTAATTATATAATACACATATACTGTATTAAGAAGTTTTCATCAAATGTCACTTTTTCATATCAAAATAATCCCACCACTAGGTAAAAGACATTTTATGAAAGAAAAACATCTGGTGTGATTTATACCACTACTGTGAGCAAAATTATTTTTTTCTCAGAAAACTCATTAAATTTTTCTTTCTTCCTAAGAGTTTCATTAACATGTAAAAATACAGGAGGATATTAAACCCATAATAAGTTGAATACGTTGAAATACTTTTTAATTATAACAAAGTTTAAAAAATGATGGAAAATGACTCATAATAAGATCACCTTAAGACAACTCCATGCTCCCTAACACCCCCTACACACTCTACAATTTCATCGCTGCTGAATTTTCCCATAGGCATACTTTTAAATTTTACATAATTGAAATCATATAAACCACTTTTAAAAAACATGTAACTAAAACTTAAGTATTCATGTTGCCACAGGTCCTCATTATTATACCTTTCAACAGCTGCATATTCCAACAAAACGCTGCAACATAATCCAGTCAACCATTTTACTACCAGGAAGCTAGATCGCACCCAAGGTTTTGCTATTACAAATGATTCTGGACTTGGAAGATGGCGGTTACCCCAGTGACACTGACCCCGTGAAGCTCCCGAGAGTCAGCTCAAGCTGCACGTCGGCACAGTAGGACAAATTTCCCAAAACGGGCAAACATTACCCCCTGCTAATTCTTTAACCCCAAAAGAAAAGTGAAGAGCATTAACAAAAAAAAAAAAAACAAAAACAATAACAAAAAATGAGGAAGCTGGTGCCAAACACGTGGCCACCCCCACACCCGGTGGGAGTGGAACTTCCTCATAGGGGACCAAGGTACCCCTAATCAGATCCCCTAATCTGGCCTTGAACTCCCGGATTTGACTGCTTTTCATATATATGAACTCGGATTTAAGTCTGGATAGTTTTGGCTCTCAATAGCAAAATTACACCAGGTCCTGCGAGAGGCGACAGCAGCTTGCCCTTCCCTGTGGGCGGGGCGACCCACTCAGCGAAACATGCTGTCGGCCTCTCCGTGCCGGGCAGAGGATTGCAACCTGAAACGGAGGAAGGGTCTGAATTTCATGACCAAGCACCACTGCGAACTGACTGCTCAGTATTTTACCTAATCTTGCATAAAGCGCTGGGGAGAGATTGCTACCAAACTAGTCGGTGGCCCGTCGCCATTGTGACGTGTCCCTGAGGGCGGGGCAAGTCTTCCACCCCTAGCCTCTGTGTGTAACCGGCCTCAAGAAGCTTTGAATATATGGGGCAGCTTGGGCTACAATTTACCTTCTGAGCTCCTCACATAGCCAAGGCTGGGTAGTCCTGGGCCCCTCAAGCAGGTCGCCTTCTAGTGCTTGTAACGGACAAACACAAAAACTCTAGAAGGACCTGGCCCTTTCCCTGAGGTCCTTAGCCAACATCACAAAACAGCTCCTGGGCCCTCTGGGGATCACAAGACACTCAGAATGGGCCACCATTGATCCTGAGGAAGCGAGACTCAGGCTAGCCACTCTCCTTGGATCAGTCAGAGACCCACGGCTTCTATAAAAGGAGCAACTCGATTGTCTACAATTTCTGAGCCCCAGGTCCAAGAAATATCTGGAGTGTGGATTGGCTGGAAGCAACCAACTCAGGCTTCTGCCCAGAGGGAGTCAAATACCCCTTTACTACAGAAAATTTTAGAGGAAATCCTCTAAGAAAATCCAGGCCACCAGACTCAACCAATCTGCTTCTCCCCAAACAAGCTCAACTCTGAAAAATTCCAAGCCTGATGCCGGACTTCATTGCACCACCAAATGATACATACCTCCGGATCTAAGGGTCAGAAATTCTCAGAACTATAACAACTAGTGTTGCGTTTTTATTGGAGGTGTTTTTTGTTTGTTTGTTTGTTTGTTTTGTTTTGTTTTGTTTTTTAACGTGATTCTGGCTGAAAAATAAGATTTTTCAAATTTTTAACATCACTGTGGGTTTTCAGGTTTCTCTTTTGTTGTTGTTGGTTTTTTTTTTTTTTTTTTTTTTTTTTTTTTTTTTTTGGTTCTTTTTTTTTTCTTTCTTTCTCTTCTTTCTTTCCCTTCCATTTCCTCTGCTCCTTTCTTGCCTTATGATCAACTCGGAATTCTGGTGGAGGTGGATGTAAATACTTATCGGTGTGTATGTATTGGTGATTGGCTCTTATTGCTTCAGTTCTTTAGGTCTTATTTAACCCTACTGCTAACTCTTTTCTCCAATTTACTCTGGCAATTCCTTAATTTAAGCATCTTTATCTCATTCTCACCCCAAGTCTTTACCCTATCAGCTCCCCAGTCCTACATACTCCTCAGTCCTATTAAAATAACCTACTCCACCCCACTCCCTAGTTCCCCAATACTTTATAACAGGTGTGTTTTTATACTTCCCCAATTCACTTCCTTGACTTCCGAGTCAACCCTTCTCCCCAATATCAGAGAGATTCCCATCACTTGAAGAAACTGAAACTCCTCAAAATGGCTACTTGCTTGGTATCATACTACACAGTGAGAGTTCTCTCAAAGAAAGCTGCCACTATTGGTGCTTATAGCCTTTCAAATTCTCACAGAACCTTCTGGCATCTCTAGGTCTATATTGACCAAATAACTCCTCTTCACAATGAAGCAAGTCATAAGAAGCTCCAATTACTCCAACAAGACTATCAAGGCTGAAATAAAAGACAAGCTCTCTGACTCAGAAAATGAGGAAAAGGAGAAATATCTCTCAAATCCAATCCTCTCCACCTAAGGATCCCATAGCTGGGGCCCTAGACGAAAACCAAAGACATTGTGTCAACACTATGACTAGTAATGCAATCAAAGAGTTGAGAGAGGAAATAAGGAAAGAGATCAAAGAGCAATTTCAAGAGATGAGAGACAAAATCTACAGAGATATTAAGGATCAATTCCAGGAGATGAAAGATCAGCTGTACAAGGATATTGACATTCTGAAAAGAGATGTAGCAGAGCTATCAGGATTGAAAAACACAGTTAACCAATTCAAAGCTTCATTGGAAGACACCAACACCAGAGTAAACTCTAATGAAAATAGATCTTCAGCACTTGAAGAACAAGTATCGGATAATGAGGATCGCCTAAACAATGTAGAAATCAAAGAAGAAAAGCGAGATAAACAGCTTATTTTACATAATCAAAACTTCCAAGTAGTATTCGATGAGATGAGGCGTAATAATCTGAGAATCATTGGCCTGGAGGAAAACTCTGAACAGCAAACAAGGGGATTCAAGAACCTTTTAAGTGAAATCATAAGCGAGAACTTCCCTCATGTGGCGATTGATCCGGAGTACCACATTCAAGATGCATATAGAACACCAAATAGACCCAATCAGAGGAGAAACTCACCAAGACATATCATTTACAAATTGAATAACAGAGAAATTAAAGAGAGAATTCTAAAAGCTGCTAGAGTAAAGCCCAAATCACATTCAGAGGCAAACCTATTCGAATCACTATGGATTTTTTAGAACAAACAATGAAGGCTAGAAGAGCTTGGAACAATATCTTTCAAGTGTTAAATAATAACAACTTTCAACCAAAGATAACATATCCGGCAAAACTCAGCTTCAAATGCGAAGGGGAAATTAAATATTTTAACGATAAACTCATGCTTACAAGATACATGAACACTAATCCCGCTCTACAAAACATTCTCAAAGACGTTCTCCATTCAGAAGACAATGCCAACGGTATGATAAATCCTCAATCAAGCCCAAGTTAACAATTATCCAATACAAACATTAACTTTCAAGATGACTCAAAATCCTGTAATAGATACAATGTCTGTGAATCAGTCTCCCATATCTATTCTTTCCTTGAATGTGAACGGTCTCAATGCCCCAGTTAAAAGGCACAGACTGACCCACTGGATCAAAAAACAAAATCCAACAATATGCTGCCTGCAAGAGACACATTTGACACTCTAAGATAGACACAGGCTGAAAGTGAAAGGATGGCAAAACGTCTACCAGGCCTGTGGCCCAAAAAAGCAAGCTGATGTAGCGATTTTAATCTCTGACAAAATTAATTTCCAACTAAAACTACTCAGAAAGGATAAAGAGGGACACTTTATCAAACTTAAAGGGACAGTTCACCAAGAAGATATAACAATAATCAACATTTATGCCCCCAATTACAACCCCCCAAAATACATGGAAAATATACTTAAGGACATTAATCCCCTCATTGATCTCAATACAATAATCTTGGGGGACTTCAACACACCATTATCAACTCTAGACAGATCATCAAAACAAAAACTCAATAAAGATGTCTCCAATCTTAACTACTCTATCGAACAATCGTGCTTAACAGACATATACAGAATATTCCATCCTAAGACAGCTGAATTTACCTTCTTCTCCTCAGTCCATGGATCCTTCTCTAAAATAGATCACATCCTAGTTCACCGGGACAATCTTAGCAAATACAAAAAAGTGGATATAATCCCATGTATTCTGTCAGATCATAATGCTATGATCTTAGCAATCAACAACAAGAAAAACAACAGGAACTATTCAAATACTTGGACATTGAATAATTACCTCTTAAACGAAGGATGGGTAAAAGAGGAAATGAGAACAGAGATCATGAAGTTTTTGGAATTGAACGACAACGAGGAAACAACATACCAAAACCTCTGGGACTGTATGAAGGCTTTCTTAAGAGGTAAATTTATAGCTCTGTATGCATACATCAAAAATCTAGAAAGAGAGCAGATTAATAGCCTTATGCTTCAACTCAAACAACTTCAAAAGGAGGAACAATCCAACCCTAAATCTAACAGAAGACAGGAAATCATCAAAATCAGAGCCGAAATCAATGAAATTGAGAACAAAAAAGCTA
>PVKS010012225.1:0-54319 GCA_004027875.1 Aplodontia rufa | reverse complement strand
GATATATTAGGATGCAATTCTGATATATATATATAGATATATAGATATAGATATATATGAATATAATTCTGAGTTTTTCTTTAATGAATTGAAATGCTCTTTAATCAACTTTTTAAGTCAGTCCTATGCATACCTGGACATTAGTCTGCTGGTGCTGGTAGAAAACAGTTTATATATTTTATCTTGGTCCCCAGGTATTGTGTCATGGCTTCTGCTCAACTGAGATATGGTGTCTTTCAAGCGAAGGAGCTTCTAACTTAAGTGATTGGGAATTGAGGCATGATTTGGGCAACTATAGTGACCCGGTGACATGTGAGGGGACACTATCATTGTTACTCAAGTAGTACTTTTCTTAATTTCTAGTTGGTGTGAGGATTTAAAAGCTCTTTGTAGGCGGGATTTAAGATAATACTAAATTTTGAAATCATCTTTGGACAAAGTGACCTGCCTAACACTCATTAAGAGGTAAAACCGGAACTGAAATTGGCTCTCTTAAAAGTTATATTTTTTCTAACTTTGTAAGTAGGTACTGATGAGACTTGATCATTTTTATTCACTGCTTGTCTCAAATTAGAAGATATTTTTGACTCCTTTGTCAATTTAGGTTTTCACCTATTTGTATTTTGCAGGGGGAATCACCCAATATTATCTTGAAGTTAGTAATTGATAAGACATTGCTCACTATAATTTTTTTTAAGAGAAAGGGACAGTGAGAGTTTTTTTAGTTTTTCAGGCTGGAGCAGCGGCTCAGCAGTTACAGCACTTGCCTAACATGTGCAAGGACGTAGGTTCAAACCCTAGCACCACCTACAACTTAGGGTCCATGCAACGAAAACCACAAAGCTACATGAAAAACTAAATAAAACTGATTCTCTCTCTCACTGTCCCTTTCTCTTCAAAAAAAAAAAAAAAGAGACAGAGAGAATATATATTCTTTAGTTTTCCATGTGGCTTTCTTTGCTCCAACACTCCATCACTCCATTGTGGGCTGGGCAAGCGCAGTAACTGCTGAGACACCACTCTAGCTCTGCTCACTGTAATTCTAACATTAGATAGGAGCCTCACCTGGTGAATTCCTCAACCAGACAAAAACCAGTGCTGGTATGAGCTATTGATGCATTTCCATTCAAGTGTTGATTTCAGGTTGAGGTATAAACTAATAGTTAGCTGGAGCTAGTTTGGACTAATCTACCTTTGGGGAAAAAAGCCAAGATGTTACGAAAGATGCTGTGTGATGTTGATCTTTGGCCCCGATTGTTAACTAACTGTATTGTATGCTGATTGACCATTAATCAGTTTCCTTCATTATATAGTCATTTTTTCAATTCCTATAATATGGGACTGTGTCTTGTAAATTATTGTTGCTTAAAGTTAATAAATTCAGGTTGTGTGTGGTGCTTAAAAAATACAATATTTAAAATGAAAAATATACTAGATGGGATTAACAGCAGATTAAACATTGTAAAATAAAAGTCCATCCTTCTATTTACTCTTCACCACATCTCTAGATCAGGAAAGTTATTAAACTTCCTTAGATCGTGTATAAAGAAAGTAACAAAAGTATAATTTTACCCATCACCTATCTTTAGTGTTAGTATTTGTTCTATGAAATGAATAACAACCAACACAAGATGATATACTTCTATAGCACTTTAGAATTTATTCATATCTTTGGGGGACCTTTTTCCACATAGACCCAGTTCCTCTGTCAACTCTGTTAATTCATTCAAAGCAGCACATTCCAACAAGAGTAAAATTCAACTTACTTTTCCAAGTGTCCATGTATTCATTTATAAAAATGGGCAAGATATAATGTAGCTGTGGGGATGTTTGCATACCCTGCAGTGTTACACAGGTTAAAAATTAAAACTCTTCATGATGACATGGGGAAGGACTCACACTCACTCCCTTTATTTTTTTTTAAAGAGAGAAAGACAGTGAGAGAGAGAGAGAGAGAGAGAGAGAGTGAGAAACAATTTTTATTGAGCTTTTCACATGGACTTCCTTGCTCTGGCATTTAGTTGTGTACGTGGGTGCTGGGGTTTGAACCCATGTACTTGCACATGCTGGGCAAGCACTGTAACCACTGAGCCACCACTCCAGCCCCATTCCTTCCCTTTCTACCTGTGCCCTATAGCCAGTCTGTAGCCTGTAAGACCTACATTTCGTTCAGCCTTCCTTAAGGCAGGAGCAACCTAAATGTAAGCATCCAATCAGAATGCCCAGAGGTCACTAATGTAACCAGACAGTAGCTACCTATCTCAATTTGTCTGCCTTTGAGCCAACAAGCACAGCTCCAGAGATAGAACACCAGACTAAGGCACCAAAGACCTTGACTGAGTTGTGCTGTGTGACCTGAGGCAAATCTTCATCTAAGGATCAGTTTCTCCATTAGCAAAGTGGGGACGCAGCTGCTGACCTTATATAGCACTGTCTGGGGGAAGTGAATGAGGTAGTAAGAGATCAAAGGATTTAGCATAGCTCTGGCAAGTCCCCAATAAACATTTGCTTTAATTATTCTAACGAAAGAGAAAGTGACCTATATACCATAAAGCATCTTATAACCGTGAGAGATTGAGCTTCACGCTCTGAAAGCTTTCTGATCCAGTCTGAGATCAAAGGAAGTACATATGCGCAAATGTCAACCTCCTTTGCAGCCTTCGCCTGCCCAATTCTCTCTACTCCCCAACCATCCAGACCTGTCTCACTCCAATCTCCTTTCCATTCCACCTTCCCCCAGGGGTTCTGGGAGCTTCACTAGATATTCCAATCCATATTTGCAGGCCACCTGCACAAAATGAGAAGCAGTGGAGTGGCTGGACTAAGTGCCAGGTGTTTCAGATATCTGGGTGAGACTCTGGCCTGTGGCTGAGACATTGTAAAGGAAAAACAAAGACCTGGAGAGTTGGTAGATGAGAAAGTAGCCCTGCGACTTGTACTTGGCAACTGTAGGACCCAGGACAAACGACTTAACCTCCTGTGTCTCAGTTTTTGGATGTGTAAAAAGAAGCTAACAGTCATACTCATGAGAGTGGCTTGCATGGTGGATCCCCAAAGGATATGGCCACCTGGAATACATTATCATGACTGTGTTTGGAAGGGTCTTGAGATGAAATCTTCCTGGATTAGAATGTGAGCTCTAAATCCAAAGATTAATGTTCTTCCAAGACAAGAGAAAA
Source organism: Aplodontia rufa (assembly GCA_004027875.1). Lineage (NCBI taxonomy): Eukaryota > Metazoa > Chordata > Mammalia > Rodentia > Aplodontiidae > Aplodontia > Aplodontia rufa. Next base: position 51,140 of record PVKS010012225.1, on the reverse strand, counting down.
GGAGAAGATACAGAGGAGAAGGCCATGTGAAGACGGAGGCAGAGATTAGAGTTATGTAGCCCAACACCTGGATCCCCCAGAAGGTGGAAGAGGCAATGAAAGATTCTTCACTAGAGGCTTTGGAGGGGGGGGTGGCTCTTGATTTCAGACTTCTGGTCTTCTAAATAGTGTGAAAACACATTTCTGTTGTTTTGGGTCACCCAGCTTGGGGTAATTTTTCATGGAAGCCTAGTAAAGGAATACGCTTACTCCTGCAGTAAGGATTAAGAGTTAACGCTTGTAAAGCAGAACAGTACTTAGCCCATAGCAAGTGCTATATAAATTCATTCGGTAAATATTAAAATAAATGAAAGTTCATGGCTTATTAGAGATCGAGAAAGAAGAAGTTATGTGTGAGTTGAGTACAAGGAATTTGAAACAGAATTCATGGGAACTGGAGGACTTTGTGGTCATGCTTTCAAAAGAACGTCAGAGGCTTTTTAAGATCGACCCCACTGTTTCTTCTATCCATGCTTTGACCTGGTAGCTCCATCCACTAGAATGCCCTTTACTCTCATACCGATCTGCCCATCTTGCACGGCTTGGCCATGCCAGTCCTCTGGGAAGCCTTTTCTGAATTCTCTCCAATCAACTGGCGAATGTCTTCTCTCCTGCCTCCAAGCCCCCAAAGCCTTCCAGCTGTGCTCTCTTCTCTCTGTTTTTCACTTTGCTTCCTCATCCCTCTAGGTGCAGGTTGCCTCCACACTTGACTGTAAGGAATTTGTGGGTAGAGTCCCTGTCTGATCTTTCTTCCCAGTGCATAGTGGAGCTCCAAAGATGAATATCAACTGTAGGAAGCTGGGACAGTGTTAGGAAGGAGCATGTGTGAGAGAAGCAGGAACCCGGGAGGGAAGAACCAAGTACAAAGCTCGCCATCAGCCATCTAGCAAAGAGAAGTTCAGGCAAGTGTTGTGAGGCACAGCAGGGCTGGATAGCTGATTGGCTGAGGGGCGGGCTGCAAGGAGAGGCTAGGGCAGCAAAGCTTAGACCCAACACTTTACCCCAGAAAATAGGTACAGAGTTACTGGGAGTCCACCACCAGTTTCTGCAGGCCTTGGATAATCCTCGAGAGACCTTACCCCCACTCACCCCAAGACTGGGCACAGATGGTAACATTCACCAAGATGAGCCAAGGAAGGCCGTGGCGAGAAGCCCTGGGAGAGAAGCAGACAGAGGGAAGTGAGACCTTGTTCACCCCACCTTCCTGATTCCTGTGAGAATATAGACGCGGCTGTCCACCAGCCCATTCTCCTACACCCTCTCCTCCCACAAAGACCAAACAGAGTCTCAGGCAGTCCTTAGTTGTGTGCAGCTTGTTCTAGGAGTCATGGGAGGCCTGGAATGGACTTGGCTAGAGAAATGGTTTTTGGAGAAAGAAGTAGCAGAGAATCGTGATGTGGTACATCACAGTTTTCAAAACTCTTCACCACCCCTAGTCTCATTTGACCTTCTTAATAATAAGTGTGCCACTCTGAAGTGTTTATAACCTGCATTTTACAAAGGACAAACTCAGATCAACTGCTAAGGCATTGTGTGAGCTTACACAGATCATTAAGGCAGTGTTGAACTGAGGGATTCTTATTTTGGTTCTGAGTCCTTGGTTGTTGTTAAATTGGGCGTGTAAGCACCCTGTATGCAGTTGACACTTAATGATTATTACCTCCCTGATCTGCACACAATATTTATTCTACTGCCACCTTGTCTGCGTTGAGGACCCAGTCCTACTGCCCTGGTTTGAACATTAGGACTCTAGGTGCCGGGTTCGGTACAAGCCTTGGGGGTCTCCAAAGGAGAGAGCAGTAGCTGGCAGATGAAGGAGAGGATGCCCTTGTGCCACTCTGCACCCTACACTTATCCCTAGGAGGGTCTGCCAGGTTGATGGTCATTGTCACCCCACCAATTAAGTCCACAGGAGCTTCAGACACCTGTCCAAAGTGCAAGTCTTCGTAGGAACCAGAAAGCCTCCTCAGAGGGGAGCTAATATAAGAAGAAATGAAAAGGGAATTTATACAATAGATGGGATGGTCCAAAGCAGTAGTGAACGCCTTACTTGGTTATTCAGTGGGCAAATATCTGTTATGCCTTCCTTCCATCCCAGGTTAAAAAGAAAGCCTATATACTCAGAGCTCCTATCCCTCTTAAACACCTCTATCCGTTAGGGAAAGGTAAAATTCCTTCAGCTTCAGGTGAATATGTTCTCACTTCTGTGTTGGTTGAGTTATGCCTCAGTATCTCATTTCGTAACTTTGCCTGATTCCACTCCTCTCCCTCAACACTGAGGTAGAGAAGAGGAGGGGAATACTAGTTGTCTTACTTGGCATAGGACTTTTCCAGAAGAGCTCCCCAAAACAATTCTTATAGGTAGAGGAGACAGGCACTAGCTGGTCATTCAGGGGCAGATCATTCAGGGACAGACGGTCATTGATCACCACGGGAATCCATTTCTTAAAGTGCCAGAACAGAAGGGGGCACGTGGCCACTGGTGAATGAGGTCTGCAATGGAAGACGTCAGCCAGAAGCAAAGCTCTTCCCTGAGCCTCCTTCCAATGGCCCTCTTCAGGCTGAGGGACCAGGAAGACATCACTCAGAACTGCAAGATGCTAGCATAGTTCTCAGTGAAGCTCTGATTCAGGGCAAAGACTCGCTCAAGATGTCAGAGTTTGCAAAGCAGCCAAGGACCAGCAGTTTCCTAAGCCAGACAGCACACTGTAGCTACACGAAGCTATACACGCATGTGCATTCTGCCAGCCTCTGTGTGTGTCTACTGAGGACATCTTGTGTGCAAGAAATGCCTAGTCCCAACTGCTCTCCTCTCTGGGCTTAGCCTAGTTTAGGAGAAGGAAATTTTAGACTAAGAGTGGATATAGTGAGGGACCAGAGGGATAGGGAACATTGTCACCTGGAATCTAAACTTGACACCAAGAATTGAGCCATATTCTTTATTGGATCAGCTTTCAGCTGCCTACCTGCTGCATCCTTAGGAATTTGGACCCAAGCACAATCAACCAAATCCTCTGTTCTTCTGAGAAAGCCTCACCTCTTCAGGACCCCATATTTTCCATCTATGAAATGGGTATCATTATACTGTGACTTCCCGGAGGGCCAATAGTTCCTTCTATTTACTCTTTTTAAAAAAAATTGAGCTGATATCAGGCCTGCTTGGACTCTAATCTGGAGAGTCTAATGACTAGTGTCCCATGAGCTCACCCAGGAGGGTGGAATAAAGGGCACATTTTCCTCAAACAAAATTTAGACCTGTAAACTCATACTGAGGACTATCTGGGGGCTTAGACAAAGTGTGACATTTGTACAGACTGGTTTATAAACTTCCAGCAAAGGACAGGAGTCTTCAAGGTGGAGTTAGATGGAGTTTGCTTCTGAGTAATCATTTGTGTCTTGCCCACCCCTCCCCAGCTGGGACCTCTAGAGTCCCCTGCTTACCACCCCTGCCTTGGTGGGGCCAGGCTTGCAGATAGCCAGGACTGTATGCAGACTTACCTACCACCCCCTGGCACAAATCCAGCCTTTTAGCATTGGCAGAATAGAACTGAGGGCTGTTGTGCAGCTCTGAGGGAATTGTCAGAATTGTCATTATGATCAAGAATAAGGACACTCCAGAAGCTACAGTGACTGTGCTTTTCCATTCCCTACAACTGAACAGAAGGAGGTAAAGATGGAGAATATACATGAAATCAGTTCTATCCCAGAAAAATCTGAAATACAGATTCTGTCCTTCATAATTCTCATTCCTTCTTATAGTTCATGTAAGTTAGAGCCCTAGAGAACTCTGTGTGGATATTGAAAAACAGCACTTGTTCCAAAAGTGTTTTCTTCTTGGAGTTTCTATTAAAAATGAAAATGCCTTTAACAGGGGGAGGCTCGTTTTTCCTAGAGAAGACTGCTTCTCTTTCCTCTCCCTCCACATCTGCTTCCCACTTCCAACCCTAATATTACGGTCTCTTTGGCTTTTAATGCCAAGATGTGGATTGGTTTGGGATGGAAAGACCAAGGTGGTCTGTTCCATGGCAAGCACTGACTCCCTCAGTCTTCACATGGACACAGCTCCCTCAAGGATCAGGTAAGTGACAGAGCCCCTCTGTCAGAATTCCCGCGATTTCCTGGGGAAAGTTGAATCTTGACTGCCATCCAGTTGAGGAGGCCCCTTGGGCACTTTGTACATAGTAGGGATTTCTGGGGCTGAAGGTAGAGGTAATGACAACTGAGTAGGGAACAGAAAGGAGAAGAATCTGTAGTACAGGTTGATATCACTCTACTCCCTAGCTATATTCCTGAAATCTTGTTTGTAAGTCAGGATCGGGGGACAACATTATATTTGAAAAAAGATATTGTATTTTATTTTTTCAATTTTTTAAAGAGAGAGGGACAGTGAGAGACAGGAAAAAAGAAATAATCAATTTTATTTAGTTTTCCTTGTGGCTTCATTGCTCCAACACTTCATTGTATACGTGGTGCTGGGGTTCAAACCCATGTCTTCACACATGCCAGTAAGCACTGTAACCACTGAGCCACCACTCTAGCCCCCAGATGTTGCCTTTTAAAGGAATTGTTGATGTAGTTTGTAAAGTGAAGAATGATTAATAGCTTCTTAATTGACGTGCCTCATGTGTCTAATTTGGGGAGTTGAACATATGTGAAAATTCGTCTCTTGGGCAGATGGCATTGACTGTGACCCATGATGACTTGCCATCTCAGATGAGGCCAAAAAGAACCTTGATCTATTTGTGGTGGCAGGTGCCCTGTGTATTTCTGGTCAGGGCCTGAGAGAGAGCCACTCCTTAGACTACTCTCAGGTTCACCCTGGTCACCTCCAGCTGGAAAGTGGGAATGTGAGAATTTACCCAATTCCAATTTCTAGGACATTAATAAGTGAGTAAGGCCTGGTGTGATACTCTGAAATATATATTTAGTCTCCCTCTTTCACGACATTTAGTTCCTGAAACCGTTGGATTCACCTACAGGGTGATGAATGTCTTTTGTAAGCTAAGAAGACTGGAGCCTGGGGTCTCCTAGGTAGGTTCAGGATGGGGACTTCTGGCCACTGAAAAGACTAAAGGGACTTCAGCCATACTCTCCTCAACCTCTAGAGTGTGAAGAGGGACTGAAGGTAGAGTTGATCACCAATGCAATGATTTAATCAATTGTGCCTTTGTACTGAAGTCTCTATAGATCACCTCTCCCACCCCCAAAAGCCAGTGTTTGTGGAGCTTCTGGAAAGCTGAGCACATGGAGGGTCCTAAAGGGGGCACAGAAGCTCCATACTCCTTCCTACATGTCTCTCCATGTCCCTTCCATCTAGCTGTTCATGTGTATCCTCTATATCCCTTTATAACAAACAAACATAAGTAAAATGTTTCCCTGAGTTTTGTGAATCTCTCTAGCAAATTAAGAGGACCCAAAGAGTGGGTCACGGTAATACCCATGGGTCAAAAGCACAGGTCATCTAAGGTGGAGGCAAGTCTTACAAGTCTGAGATCCCAACCTGAGGGATATGATGCTATAGCAAGGTAGATAATGCCAGAATTGGATTGAATTAGAGGACAGTCAGTTGGTGTCTACTGGAGAACTGCCTGGTGTGTGCATGCGGAAAGGGGGATCTTCCACGTAATTTGAAGGGTAAAGAGTAGGAAAAACTGTTTTTTTCTTTCCTGTGCATCCTAGACCAGTTTTCCACTAGCCCCAAGCCCTAGGCACTGCCACATCTTCTGACTGTTCACAGCCCCTGCCCCACTTGCTGGGGTCTCCTCCACTGCAGGTGCTCTTCTGAAGGAGAGGTTGCTACTGCTGTGCTCTGGGGGTCAGGAAGCTGCTCTCTGAACATCAAGCAGCTGTTCAGCAAGACCTCATAGTCCTGTTGGGGTTGCTGCAAAGATCCCCCTGCCTGGAGTCCCTCTACCCCAGCTTCCATCTGCCTTGGAGAGATGGCCACAGAGACATGCATGTGTGGGCAATGGCCCTAGCACGTCTTCCCAAATGGTCTCTGCTGCACCTGAAACAAAGTGCAGACAATCAGTTTATTTCTTTCCTGAGGGAGATGGAAAGAACATGAGCGGAGAGAAGAGCCAGGGGAAAGGCTCAATTCTTGCCCTGGAGAGTAGGGATCCTTGAGCATTGGCTCAGGGCCTGGTGTGGGACATGGAATCTCATAGCAACAGCCTATGTGAAGAGAGGGGTCTTGCTAGCCTGGGCCCCTGACTTTGCCAATGTCTCAGGAACCACTTCTCCAGAGCTCAGGGTCCATGTGTCATGGGCCAAGGTAGCAGGCAGCATGGTTGTCGCCTGGTTACCCCTCCATGCAGGGCTGTTGACAGCACATGTATAGTCCTTCCAACATCTTCCTCGTTTTCCCCTACAAAACCTCCTAGATTTTCTTTCAACTGAATTCTTTCCATGAAAGTTTTTGTTTGTTTGATTGGTTGGTTGGTTTTTGTTTTCACAGAGTAAGAGAAAACACATATACACATCATGGTAAATACTAAGAGTTACCTATTCTCTGCTTTTCCTTATTAAAATTCCAGTTTCCATCACACAGTTATGAAACTTGATTTCCTGGGTCTTTGTCCAGGACACATTAGCAACACAGTGAAATTCTAGCCAATGAAATGAAGTACTAAGTGAGGCTTCTGAAAAACTGACTTTCCCAATATAAAAACACCGGCTCAACCGGCTCAACTCTGAGTCCCTCTTTCACCCCCACCCATCACTACACACACCCTTTCCCCTGCTGAAAAGCAGGTGCAAGGCTCAGAAAGGAGCAGCTGTCTTGGGACCATTAAGACAAAAGGCACATGCTAGAAGCAGCTTGGATCCTGACAGCTTCTTTGAACAAATGCACTGTCCTCAGGCCCCTTGCCTCTGGACTTCTATTATAGGCGATAAACCATTTACTTGCTTGAACCACAGAAATGGCTAGACTTCTCTGTAGTGTTCTTCATGTCAGCCACTGCACGCAAGTCTGTTAAGCACAGCCACACACTGAACTGAGACATAATGACATGTAAAATTACACATAACTTTAGGGGGCAATGGGTCGCTCTTCTGAAGCCTACTCACGAGCTTTGCATCAAGAGCTCTGCAAATCAACTTCACCCTATGAACCCCAATACTGTAGCATCTTTTTATTATTTAGCAGTAATGGGTTAAGTCAATAACTTAATAATAGCCTTTATCACATGCATTCTTATCCACTTAGAACAAAAAAATAGAGTTAGAAGAGGTCTTAGAAACCATCTAGTTTAGTATTTCTCCAAATAGCCTTGCAATTATTTCATCAAATGGAACCCTACAGAGCCTCCAGGGTAGAGGCTTGAGTTTGTAGGCTGGACCACAATGCATCTTTGCAAAGTTTCTCAGTTCATGCTCTGGAAACTACCAATCTATCTTGTGTCCTCATTTTTTCAGGTGTTAAAACTGAAACCTATTCATCCATTTATTCAACAAAATTTTTGTTGGGATTTGCCATCTGCCAGGCTTGAGCTAGGCATCATTCACCAGAGACAGCTCCCGCCCTCATGATTCTTATATTCTAATGGGAGGGCAAACATTCTTCTGGGCGCTATATGGAGAGATTTCATCAGAGCCAGAACACAGGGCCCTGACTCCTGTAACAGTGCTCAGCTGTTGGTGCCAGCAACTACCTGTTGTACCTGTAGAGAGGTTGGGGCAGAATGAATATGCACTGAAAGCAGCCATCAAACATGTCTGTACCAAGCATGAATGCTCCCTCGTGGCTGTGGGAGTCATCTGAGGATACTCTGCATTTGTTAAGCTCTTGCCCATCCTCCAAAGGCCAACCTGAGTACTTCCCTCAGGAATCCTCCTTCACTTACATTACCTGGCCCCCACTGAGTCCACCCAGCCTGCATATTCACCAATGCCTACTCAGAGACCCTGCTATTCTCAAACTAGTGCTGCTCTAATTATCACTAGAGGAGGACCTGTATTTTGTTGCTGTTGTTTCTAATTTATCACAGGCCATAATGAAAATGAATTAGTAGAAGCATAAAATTTTCATACATACATAAAATCAAGCCCCTTCTTTAAAAATTCAGATTCAACAGAAATAGAATTATTTGGTTCCATTGCTATATGAGCTTCTAAATACCCGCAGTTTCATCCTTAGCCCATCCTGTGCTGCTAGCAACCAGTTTTGAAATGGCCCTGAATTCAGAACCCACTTTGATTTCTGCTCTGAATTGATTCTCACACAAAAGCCTTCTCTGATGAGGGCTGGAAGTTCTTCTGTGTTGTTTTTAATCCCCATGGAGAAACACTGGTAGAATGCTGCTTGTCTAAAACCTTGTCTCTCAGAGCTCTCAGGACAGCCTCATTGCTGGCTACTCTCTGTCACACATGCACACTTCCTGAGGGAAACCCCAGCACTTCTAACCCAGGTGACAGAGACCTCAAATCTGTTGCTCACCTCTTGTGATTCTTCCTGAAACAGATGACTAAGCAGAGCTTTCTCCAGCCCTACCTCATTTTCTTCCCCCAAAATTTCCTCTACTGCATGTACGTATGTTAATAAACTCAAGACTAAGTCAAAGTTTGACTTTTTTGTCCCTTCAAGCCTGAACAACAGTCCTTACTGCTTGTGATGCTTGTGACATGTGATAGAAGGTCCCTTGGCCTCAGAACTGACTCAAGCTCCTGTCCTCATTACCGTTGGGTCACACTCAGATTCCTCTCTGAGCCTAAAAACATGTCAAGTGTGGCTCAGAGGACAAAATAGTGGTCACAAGTTTCTCTCACTCTCTAAATTTCAACATACATTAACATTTTATTTTTTAATAAATATTTCCAAGTCACCGTTAAGAGAATCTAGGCCCAGATGTGGGTAGTTGGCAGTTCTTGCGTGTCTTCTGTGTGTTAGAAGATGTAGATGAAATCGGCTCATTCCCGGATTGGCACGGCTCTCAGCAAAGAGCCAGATGGGTCTGGGTCGTATTGGGAAATTCATTTGACCATTATAAGTGAACAGTGTTGGAGAGAACCCATAAAACACGACTATGTAAATGGACAGGGGAAATCCGATTAGGGCACAAGATCAACATTAGAGTGTGCAGCCTACAGGCATCCTGCCGGCGCCTGAAAGTTCTTTGTGTGGCTCCCCAGAGGGGCTAGATTATTCCGCAGTGTTCTTCAGGTCAGGATTCATTTGCACTCAGGGAACAAAGAGTCCGAGCTGCAATCTTCAGTTTTCCCATATGGGCTATTCTCAGCTTGACTGTAGATGCTGGGTGCCAGGAAGCTTTGTGATGGTGAGGGGGATTCCTGGCAGCAGCAAGCTTTGGCTCCTTGATCCAGAGGAGAGCTTTGAATGCTAGCTGGCTGGTGAACATCAACAGAGCATGACCAAGCGAGACTCCCGCAGGTATACTCAGACTGCAGGTGGGATTTTCTCATCTCTCCCGACAACATTCTGTCTACTTGATGTGTTGATGTTTACTGCACAGGTAACTGGAGATATTTTAAATGGGGGAGACTAGATAAACCTTGTGTTAAAATGTACCCCTTCACATTACATTTGGGGGTTTTTCTATAGTTGATGCTTGCAGGTCCATAAAAGCTGGTGTTGTATCTCTTCCCAAATCTGCATTCAGGGATGTCAAGTTAGGAGCTTGTAATGGGTCACCGTGTAGGTGTTTATACCACAGAACTGACAGATCAGAGGTACTTTGCTTTTTTTTTTTTTTTTTTTTTTTTTTTTTTTTTTTTTTTTTTTTTTTTTTTTTTTTTTTTAAACAACCTTACACGATTTTAACAAAATAATATAAAATGTGTATAAAATGTGTAAATATTCTGGTACTTTGCTTTTTAAAGAAACTTTGGAGAGCTGATTGTTAAATATTTATTTACCAGCACACCCCTGGTGGAGCTTGAGACAGCAGATGGCCTGCCCCTGTGAGGCCAGCCTCGGGACGTATCCTGTGCTCCAGGAAGAGAGGGAGTCCACAGCTTCTGGTGAGAATCCTTGAAGGGTTTACTGATGGTGGCGTTTCAATGCACTTGAGAACAGGAACCAACCGCTGATGAGGCGGTCAGAGAGAATTATATCCCTGTTATGAAAAGTTTAATCAGATTGTAAGTCTTTATACATCTGTCTTAAAGACTTTACAGACAGAATGACTTCTCACTTAGCTATGAGCTTTTTCCAAAACACAAATATTTACTGTAGGAACATTGGGAAGAAAAACAGAAATTTAAAAAATCCATATTTCCATCACTCAGAGATAGCCATGACTAACATTTTATTATAAATTTTATAGAAATATTTTCTATGCTTAATTATACATTCTAAAAGTGAGATGTTATACATTTCATTGGATACATTTTTTACACTTGACAATATCTATTGAACTGTTTCTTTTGTCAATAATTTAAATATATAGGAGCATATTTCATATTAGCCAAGTGTGCCATACCATAAGTCAACCAAAATTTACTTTTAAAATCAATTATTTTTGGAATTTCATGTTTTTACCAGTTTCTCATTGCCTTCTACAGTGCCAGAATCAATCACTTAACTGTGTCTTTGAGCACATTTTTTTAAGAGAGAAAGAGAAGAGAGAATCAATTTTATTTTATTTTTAATCTGGCTTTTCTTTTTCTGCACTTAGTTGTGTACGTGGTGCTAGAGTTTGAACCCGGGTCCTTGTGCATGCCAGGCATTCCAACCATGGAGCCACTGCTCCAGCCCTGAACACAACTTTAATTATTTTTCTTGGACAAATTAGGAATAGAATAAAATTTCTTTATTATTTTCATATTACGTGCATATAATAATAATAATAATATTGACTCTGGATAATGTGAGTACCCATTGCTCTGTTGTATTTTTCTATGTTTTCTGAACTCTGCAATTAGCATGTATTCCTTTTATCATGAGGGGAAAAAAATAGGTTTAACAAACATATAATACAGAAAAAGCTGGCCAGGCTGGAGAACTGACTGGGCAGGGGTACGAGGGAAACTTCAGGGTAGCAGACATATTCTATGTTGTGTGTGGTGGTGGTTGAGCAGGGATATACATGCTGAAATTCAATAAACCATAAATAATACACTTTAAAATCCATGGTACATTTAATTATACATAATTATACTCAAAAAAAGTTAATTGAAATTAAAAATTTTAAAACTAATGTAGAAAAATCAAAGAGTCAATTATCCATATGTAGAATGAGACTAGACTCTTACTTATCTCTCACCCTGCACAAAAGTCAACTCAGGGGCTGGAGAAGTGGCTTGGTGGTTTCGGCACTTGCCTGGCATGTGCAAGGATGTGGCTTCAAAACCCAGCACCACATACACAATGAAGTGTCAGAGCAATGAAAGCCACATGAAAAACTACGTAAAATTGATTCTTTCTTTCTCTCTCTCGTTGTCCCTCTCTCTTAAAAAAAAAAAGAAAAAAGTCAACTCAAAATGGATCAAAGGCATAGGAATTAGAGACCAGGAACTATGTCACTCCCAGAAGAAAATTAGGGTCAACACTCCAACAAACAGGCACCGGCAACAATTTTCTCAATAGGACCTCTAAAGCTCAGAAAATAAGACCAATAGTTAATAAGCTAAAAAATACTTCTGCACAGCAAAGGAAACAAAAACTGGGAGAGAGAACCTACAGAACGGTAGAGAATCTTTGCTAACTACTGTTCTGTCAGAGTTCAATGTAAAGAATATATAAAGAACTCAATCACCCCCCAAAGTAAAACCAAATAACTCAATTGATAAGTGGGCAAATGAACTAAACAGATATTGTTCCAAAGAGAAATCCAAATGGCTAACAAATACGTAAAAACCAGTTCAACATCTTTAGCAATTAGGAAAACGCAAATCAGAACTCCACTGGAATTTCATCTCGCTCCCGTCAGAATGGCACCCCTTCAAAAACACAAGCAATAGGGGCTGGAGCGGTGGCTGGGCGGTTACTGCGCTTGCCCGGCACCCATGTACACAACTAAGTCAGAGCAACGAAAGTCATGTGGAAAACTCAACAAAATTTATTCTGTCTTTCTCTCTCTCTCTCTCTCTCTCACTGTCCTTCTCTCTTAAGAAAAAAATACAAGCAATGATGTATGCTGTAGAGGATGTGGAGAAGAAGGAACACTTTTACACAGATGGTGGGATTGTAAATTAGTACAACCTCTATGGAAATCAGTAGGGAGGCGCCTCAGAAGACTAGGCATGGAACCACTATATGACCCAGTTGTACCACTCCTTGGTGTTTAGCCTGAAGAATTAAAGTCACCATACAAGCACACCCACGTTTATAGATGCACTGTTCACAATTGTCGAACTATGGAATCCGCCTCGGTGCTCATCAGTGGATGAATGGGTAAAGAAAATGAGGTGTATATATATATATATATATATATATATATATATATATATATATATACGATGCAGTCTTATTCAGTCATAAAGAAGAATGAAATTATGCCATTTGCATGAAAATGGATGGAACTTGAGAACATTAAGTGAAATAAGCCAAACTCAGAAAGTTAAGTGTCATCTTTTCTCTCGTACGTGGAAGCTAGAGAGAAAAAAAGAAAACAAAGTTGTGGTGGGAATGGGGGATGGGGTGGGGTTGGGGAGGTCTCATGGACATTGAAGGCAGATCAGTAGAAGAGGAGAAAGGGAGGGGGAGAGAGAACGGAGGGAAAGGGGAAATACTGGGGAATGATATTGGCCAAATTATATCGTTACATTGTGTGCATGTACAAATATGTAACAAATCCCACTGTGATGTACAACTGTGATGCTCCAATACAAAGGCGGGAACTTAAAACACAGGCATCAGTCTGACTCCTGTCCCATCAACGTCAATCACTATGCTAAACTGGTGTCTTGATTTGGCATGAGAACATCTGCCAAACAACTGGCTTCTGTTTGTAATAGCTATTTCAGCAACCACCTCTGAACCAGTTGAGAACTGTGAACTCCTTTTTAAAGCTAAGAAAACTGAGACTCCAAGCAATGAATTTCCCAAATTTCAACAGAGTGAAAAATAAAAATTAATTCCCAGCCGTCTGGCCCATGTTCTGAGTCCCTCAGCTAATGTTCAATTTGTTCAGATGGTAACTGAACACCTCCTACGTGCTAGACATTGTGCCCCAGGCTGAGCACCAACACTAGGCCCTTGATTCACCTAGAAGAGTTATTGGAAAGGAAACAAAATAAGTTAAGTACCGCACCCTTCCTCCCAGGTACTGTGACCTGTAGAATCCTCCCAGAGGAAGCTGAATTCCCAAAGAAGTCTGGTGTCGCGTTCGGCCAGCGAAGCAACAAACCGACCACCGTGGTTTCTTTCTGAAGTCTTCTGTTTTATTCCACAATGTATGCAGTTTACATAGGCATAGAATTCAACATTTTCCGCATGCCTCAAAGGTTACATACAGGTTACAATTTACCGGACCACCCCGGCATGGGGCGGGGGGACTATTCCGAGCAAGATGCATATCAACCATTAAAGAGCACACACCTGGTTTCAGCGAAGGACAGTCAACAACAACAAGATAATCAATCTCTCTTGATAATTAATCTATCAGCCACCTTCCAGTAACTGACCTGCCTCATGGCACGTACACAGCCCCACGGCCTGATGCTCCCTACAGTCTGGCATCTTGGCCCAACCCACTGCAGTTGTTGAAGGTGAAATTGGAGTAGAAACCCAATCACCTTACAGTCTCTCTGTCTGCATGATAAAAAGCTCTAGATTGAAAAAAGAATCAACAAAACCAAAAATGATCAATTCCACGCTCTTGGGAGTTGGAACAAAAGAACAAGACTGACTATAGGTGCTGCCTGATTTATCTCGAGTGGGGACTCTATCTCTTTTGTGCCATAGCAGCATGCCGGCCACAGAGGGCTAGGTTTGGAATTAGAAAACCCCAGAGGCAGCTGGGTTTTCTACTTCTTACCTTGCAACCACGAACTCTCACTGAGCTGCTTTCCTGGCCAATAATTTTGGGGTGCTACATACTGTGCCTACTCTCAGAACTCAAAAAAGATAACATATGCAGAGGCCTGAAAAAACTCTGCAGTAGGAGTTGACAAACTGCAGCCTGGGGACCAAATCTGGCACCACTGATTCTTATAAATGAAGTTTTGTGAAACACAGCCACATGTGCGTGTTTAAGACCATCGATGCTGTGTTCAGATAACAAATACGGAAGTGAGTAGAGGTCACTGAGATCTTCGGCTGGTGAGCTTAAAACTTTTCTTCTCTGGTCTTTTCCCTCAGTTTGCTAATCCCTGCTTTAAAGCACTGTCTACCCCAGGCAGACTGCTGTACCTGGTGCTGTGCAGAGATGAGCTGCAAGCAGAAGCTCAGGATAAAATAGGGTCGGTTGCTAAGAATTTATCTAAGTGCAACAGAACTTTATCTCTAATTGATTCACTGATTTTGTTGTACTTTTAACATTTACAGTCACATTCCTGCCTCAAAACACTTGGGGGTGTGGTCTGCTATTTCTCTAAAGCTTATCTCTAAGCCATTTTTTACCTGCAGTAACATCAGGCATTTTTCTGATGGTCCTGTGCTTACTCCCTATGAACAGGAAAACTCACATCTCTATGTGCACATCACGACCTGGTCATCAGAGGCAAAATGGTTTGAAAAGCTTGATTTTATCATTTACACATCTGTGGGTGCTTAGACTGAGTTTATAACAGAAGACCTCACAAGCATTCTTCATTAATTAGAGTAGGCATTTGCCTTTCAGGAAACAGTGACGAGTGGCCTGTGAGCTCCAGAAGGCAACAGCGGCTTTGGGGGCAATGTGCACAGCCTGGCATTGTGTCATGAATAAATGGCTGCTGCCAACTAGCTGACTGAATACATGGTTGCTTCCTCATTTGTAGAAGGTAAAGAGACGGAGAGCCTGCCCTCCCCTCCCCTCCTGTCGTGAAGCTGAAATGAGACAGGGTGTGCAGAGCTTTTGTGACTGTAAGTCACATGACTACTAGGAGACCACATCTCTGAGAACTGACAATGGTCAAGGGCCTTCTTCAGCCTCCAGCTTTTCCTTAAGGACTCTTTTCCAGAGAATGTTGGGGGCTCCAGGGCAGGCCAACGGGAAGAAGTAAAATTAAGGTCAGGTTAAAGGAGAAAAGGAGTCTCCAACAGGAATGTGCAGCTTGGGACTTTGCGTCCTAGAAAAGGCAGGAAGCTCCTTAATGGGTGATACTTGTATTGTGGGGTGGGGGTCCCCCAGGCCTATTGCCTATGGAAATCTAAGGACTTGGCTCTCTACCCATCCCCCACTACCCTATCTGCCACCTGACTCCAAGAGCCACTGCACTGCCCCAATTCTGTAGTACAGATACCTTGCAGGTACCCCCAGAGTGTGCGTGTGCACCTGAGTAGGCAGATCTGAAACACCCACTGAGCTTGTGTGGAAGCTGGACTCTGATGTCACTTGCTCTGAGTCCCAAATATCAGGCTAAAAAGAATTTGGTGGCCACTGTATCTAGTGCTCCTGCATATGGCGAGACCCCTGAGCTATTCCAGGGGGACTTCCAGACAGCTTGGCCTGGCTAGAGTAAGCCCTGGACCATCTCAGCATATCCTCTTCTCACCGCTGCTTCCTCCTCCACGATGACCTCAGTGCGGTCACACTGTCCGCTCCAGCCTGCTCCAGCCTGCTCCAGCCTGATGCTTCCCACCCCAGGCGATGGCTGCCTGAGTCCAGAGCTTTTCCCACTCTCACTTCTCCATCACCTCCCACACCACTGGAGGACCCTCCCTTTGCTTTTTCACCCTTCAAACATGTGAAAATGCAATTGGACAGGAAAGAGTTGTAAAACAGATGTGAATTAGTGTTTCGTGTTTGGGCAAGGGGATCTGTGTGCTAAACGAGCCATGGAATACGAGCTGCTTATGTGGTCAGATATAATGGGTGGCAATTCTCCCCACCCTAATCGGGCATTCTTCTTCAGACTGGCCTCCCATCACCCTCTCAGAGCCCCCCAGCTCACAAAGCCAGGCTCCCCACACTGTGGTCCCCTTCTGTGCAAATGGCCTCTGGGAACACACCCTCTGCTCTGCCCGGACACTTGAAAACACATTTGGGGGGTTGGAGCTGTGGCTCAGCAGTTATGGCGCTTGCCCAGCATGCACAAGTACACGGGTTCAAACCCCAGCACCAACTAAGTTTCAGAGCAACAAAAGCCATGTGAAAATCTCAATAAAGTTGATTCTCTCTCTCTCTCTCTCTCTGTCCTTCTCTCTTCATAAAAAAGAAAGGAAAAGAAAACACATTTGGATGGTGAAGAGCTTACCATACAAAGTGTTTCTTCCCTCTTTGATAACACTCATCCTTCAAAGCTCAGCACGTACTTCCCCTCCATCTGGAAACCCTTCTCTGGCCACTTTTTATCTGCTCCTCACTGCTGCATAGATGTTTTCACCTCAGAAAACATATTGTAAGGACTATGAGCTTGTGTGATGGTCGGGGGCCTGATGTCAAAGGAGCTGCCATGAAGGAAAGCCCCGTGTCTGTCGTGACCCCGTGCTGGTCCTCTGATCAAGCTCACAACGACAGAGGAGGCTGCCGGGGAATGGCATGCCCCTCTCTGAAGCTCTTCTGGGCTGGAGCAGTCCTTGGCCTTGCATCTTAACCTGTGATTTGTACTATTCCAGAATACCAAGCTGTGCAGCTGCAAACCAAGACAAACTGTGGAGCAATTAAGTCAATTAGAAACATCTTTCAGGAAAAATGGTTGTAAACACTGAAGCTAATCATAACACCCTGTGACACAAAAACTCCATTCCTAAGGCTGTGGAGAAAAAGGGACACTTTTACACTGTTGGTGGCACTCTAAATTAGTGCAACCACTATGGATACCAGTATGGAGGTTCCTCGAAAGACTAGGCATGGAACCACCATATGACCCAGCCAAACCTCTCCTTGCTATTGATCCTAGGGAACTGAACTCCTCATAGTACAGTGATACGTGCACATCAATGTCTATAGCAGCACAAGTCACAATAATCGAACTACAGAACCAGCCTAGGTGTCCATCAACAGATGAATGAATAAAGAAAATGTGTTTTATACAATGGAGTTTTATTCAGCCATAAAGAAAAATGTAATATGTCATTTTCCAGGAACTAGAGACCATTATGTTAAACAAAATAAGCCAAACTGAGATGGTCAAGGGTTGTATGTTTTCTTTCATACATGGAAGCTAAAGAAGAAAAAAGGTGTATGGGGGTTGGAGAATCTCATGAAAATAAAAGAGAAATCAGTGCAGGAAAGGGATGAGGGTGTAGGAGGTGGGGAGGAGGGGCAAAGTGGTGGAGAATGATATTGGCCAAATTATATTGTGATATTGTGTGCATGTATCCCATCATTATGTACAATCACAATGCACCAATTTAAAAAGAAAAAAGAATAATGGGCTTTCTAATTCAGAAAAAAATAAAAACCAACACTCCATTCCTGAGTATAGACCAACAGAAATGCTTAAATTTATTCATAGAAAGGCATTCAGAAGCATATTCATAATAGAAGTATTCAAAATAACCCTGAACTAGAAAATACCCAAATGCCCATGAACATGGATATATAATATTGAGATACATTCACACAACAGAATAACACATAGCACTAAGAATGAATAAATAAGAGCTACATATTACAATACCAATAGGATTCACAAACACAATACTGGGTGAAAAAAATCCAGCACAAAAACTACAATCCCATATCACAACTTTCAAAATTAACAAAACTAATATTTGCTAGAAATCAGTGGTTACCTTCGAGATGGAATGATTTATCCCCAAACCAACTACACCACTAATAGTTAAATCAATTCTATTATTTTTCTATTGACTGTTTTGATGGTCAGGAGAGACATTTACAAGGGAATTTGAAAAATGATAGATTCGATTGATCTAATCAAAGCTTGACGAGAACCTCCCCACTGCCAGGTATTATCCCAGGTGGAAATGGTACAGGCTGATTTAAACAGCGCTCCCACCCTCTGGGAAGTCACAATCCAGTGCTGGCCCCACATGGTAGAGGCCCCTCTTTTGTTACCACAGAGGTGCCCTTTCTGTGTATTGACCAGTACCCACTGTCTAATCTTAACTCTAGAAAGTCAGAGATGCTCTCTTCCTGTCAGGCCTCCAGTCTGAAAAATCTCGGTCCACTCCACTGGCTCGTGCTAGAATTTACAGCTAAGTTTCAAGTCATGAACTGTAGACCAGATCTAGCATTTCTGGAACAAAAAGGTCTAACCCATCCCCAGGCCGCATCCTCACCTCCAGCCTCCCTAAAAGAAAGTCAAAACCTGACCTGAGAGGTGGCTGCCATGGTCCAGAGTCCTCCAGAGCCTCGGTTAGTGATGTCCAGGGTCCAGAGGCCAGCAAACGGCTCAATCTCAATTTCTAGATTTCTGGTCTAGGTGGGGGCAATTGCCATGCCAGGATCATTTCACTCTCAAGGAATGTGGACATTGTCCTCAGCATATTTACATCTCATTACACAGAGGAACTCAAACCAGTCTCACTTCCTAACATAATGAACCAGAGAGCAGCCTGCACCCTTGACCTTGGAAATCCCACAAGGCCTTGGGCATGAGTTAGCCACCTCCAGAACTTCCCTTCCAGGAGCACACAGAAAACCCCCAGAACAGTCTGGGACTGAAAATGACAGCACCTAGCAGCATCAGCAGCTCTACAAAGTAAGCATCAACAGAAATCAGAGCTGGAAGGGATGTCAGCGATAGGCCCAAAGACATCACCCACCATACACTTAAAAAAAAAAAAAAAAAAGACAGACCAAAGACTGAGTTCAATTCCTCAGGGTCACATTATTACAGAGCCCAAAATTTGGATCTCCATACTCCAGGGATCTTTCTATATACACTCTGACCTGCAAATCTCAAACCAGGAGACGCAAATACCTTCCTCTCACCTTCTGAACCCAGATTTTGTGGAGGCCCATAGAGGTCTGGGCCAAAGTAGATCACCCTCACAAACAAAGAACAAAGAACTACACGGGAAATTTGACTTCTTAAAGCAACAGATGCAGACTCTAATCTCGATGCAGTCAGAAGCCTGCAGCCTGACACCTCCTCTTTTATATGGGTCCTTTCCACACGTGGGCGCGTGGTGGAAATCCCATCTCCCAGAGCCTTGGCTCCTCCCCACTGAGAGTTCTCTGGAACGGAGGGGAGCACCAAGACTTGGTAATGCTGTTAAACAAATCCGATTTTTTTAAACACTCTGCAAATAGAATTTCTTCCAGTAATGCCATGACGAGAGAGTTAGTCATCTTCTCATTTGCAGTTCTACGGAGGGTATCTGGTGATGTGACTTAGACCATTACTTGGTTACAGAACTACATCACCCCACTTGCTCACATCCCCACTTATTCAGACTGCCAAAGAGCTAAGATTCCTGGGTATTCGTGTGTTTAAAGTAGTCATCAGCTGAAGACCCAGAAGTAGCAGCAAGTGGGAGCTCTGGATTTTCTTTTGTGGTCTTTGGAGTCTGATGTAATCCTAAGGGAAGCTTCCCTAGGGGGGGTCTTTGTGACTGTTTTGTGCTATTCCTTTCCCCAACTACTTTCCAAATCTCCTATTTGGGCTAATTTTATCTTCCTGTCTTTGGCCACTCACAGCTAGAAGCACTGACCCTCTTGCTCCTGTCCTCATATTTCGTCCTGAGTTATGTTGCCCCAGTCTGGCTATTTTTCCTCCCAACACCTGTTGTCACTCGTGTCACTCTAATATGGAGACCTCTCAACTCTTCCAGGATCCTTCTCCAGTCTCCCCCACATGCGCATATTTTCATTACAGCAATTAAGTCACTTCTAGCTTGCCTCTCTCCACCCTTACACACCTTGCATCCCAAACCCAGAACCACAACTGGTCACCAGTAGGCGTTCCATCTGGGTCAGTGGAGTCAAAGAGTCCTTACCTCTGGAACACCTCCATTTGCTCCCTCCCCACTGGCCCCTCTGCCTTTTCCCTGAACCTGACCTCTCATGCCTTTGTCTTTTTGGCTGACTGAAACTTTACTCATTTTCTTAGTACTACTAATAAAGAAAATAATATTGATGATGATATCCAATATGTATTGAGCACTTATAACCATGCACAGAGCGGAGCACACTGCAGCCAGTATCTCATTGAATCTTTTCAACATTGGGACACAGTCCTATTACTGTTTCCATTTTACATAAAGGAAACCGAATGATAACTTGCCCAAGATGATCACAGCTAGTGAACAGCAGAGATGGGACTAAGGCCCAGGCATGTTGTATTCCACTAACTTTTGGTTAAGAAACCAGGTCTCCCTATCAAAGTCAAATTCAAAGCTCTCCTCCACCCTCTAAAACTCCTTGGATCCTCCTCCCCACCTTATGTTGTTTAGTCTGAAGGTGGCATGGGAATCAAGGGACTAGGGTAAAACCTTGCTTTGTCAAGCAAGCCTCAATTTTATTTTCTGAAGAATCAAAAAAAATAATTCATCTCTAACTTAAGGCTCACATCAAATCATGAACATGAAAGTGTTCTATAAAAACTGTATAAAGGCCAGGTGTGTTGGTGCATACCTGTAATCCCAGTACTTTGGAAGACTGAAAGGAGGATCACAAGTTCAAAGCCAGAATCAGTAACTTTGCAAGCCCTTGAGTAATTTCATGAGACTCTTCTCAAAATAAAAAAAAAAAGGTCTGGGGATGTAGCTTGGTGATAAAGTGCCCTCCTGGATTCAATCTCCAGTACAAAAAAAAAAAAAAAAAGAAGAGAAGACTGTTGAAAGCTGCCCCCATAGGTAAAGCTCGTTGCTATTGACTGTCTCACAGACATAACGTTTTTATTTTCATCTCCTCATCCTGGCATTTCATTGTCTGTCTGCTATTCTTCATTATTTCTGGAACTCTTGGTGAAGGGAGAGCTGCACCTTGTTCCTTGGGACACTGTCCCGCACGTAGCGCAGGGCTGGGACTCACTCTGTGTCTGAGTCGTTTGTGTTGTGGTCATCATTGGGTACCATGAGTTGTCCCAATGGTGAGCAGAGCCCAAGGGTCATTTCCTCCTATAACAGCTCTTGGAATTATTGTCCTGGGTGACAGGAAATAGATGGTCAGGGAGGCTCGCTGGCCTCTCACACCAGCCCTGTGAGCTTTCGGCATTGTCCCTCCCAGGACAGACTCATGTTTCTGAGAGGAAGGCAGCAAAGTCAGGTCCCAGGGGGAGGAGCCTTCTGTTTCTGCAGGTCCCGGTAGTCCCTGACCCAGCAGTGGACAGTGGAACAAAAGTGGGTTGGCAAGTTTGTGATTTGTGACCAAAAATTCACTTCCTGTGGAAACAAACCCAGAGGAGTGGTGCAGGTCCCGGAGGGCTCCAGCGGTCTGCATGAGCTCCTGGGCAGCTTGCTGGGCTCTTGGTGCTGGAGGCAGAGCAGAGGGAGAAAGGAAGTGGCTCCTCAGCTGGGTGGCGTAGCAGAGGACTGGGGAAGCACTGGTTCAGGGTCAAGAGACAGGGATCCAGGTCCGCGGACTAGATGAAGTTGGCCAGCAACTGCTCTCTCTGGACCTCAGTGAAGCGGGGAACTTGTGCCCTATCATCTCCCAACTTTCTTTCGTGACATTTTCTGATTCTATTTGGGATCAGCCTTGATCAAACATTTAAAGGAAACCAAATTTGTGTGTGGTGCCTTCTAACTTCTTATTTCCCACTTCTGGATACTCTCCTCTAGCAAAGTTCAAGTGGCCTGAATAATCTGCCCTCCCAGAAACCTAGGTGCACTCTCTCAAATGTCTCCTTCCTTCCCTCCAATCAAAATTCCCATTCCTGGGGCTGGAGCCGTGGCTAGGGTGTCTGGCATGCGCAAGTACGCAAGTTCGAACCCCAGCACCACGAACACAATGAACTTTCTGAGGAATGAAGGTCACAGGAAAAATTAAATAATTGTTTCTCTCTTTCTCTCTCTCACTGTCCCCTCTTTCTTTAAAAAAAAATAATCCCATTCCTTCAGGACACTGGAAAGCAATCTGTTTGAACTAGTTCTCACTAATGTGTGAAGGGCTGGCAAGTCCTTTACCTTACCATAAGTTTGCATTTAAAAAAAAAATGGTCCTGATTGTTGGAATTTCAGACAGTGAAATAAGAAACAAATGGTCCAGTTGAGAAATAAATTAAAGTACCTAGTGTAATAAGTAATAACCACTCAAAAGTGGCTCACACAGGTCATTTACGTTATTTTATTAGATTCACAGTAAAAGCGAAGGGAAATGCTTGTGTCCAACACAACTGTAAATGGGAAATCTGTTGATATGCTAATGAGTGAGCTCTAAACATTAATTCCCTTTGCTTATGGAGTTAAGAACAAAGCAACACAGCTGTGGGATATCATGTTCCACAAAGATCACTTTTGGCTCTGGTGAATTCCACAGCACCTAAACTTCATGAAATCAACCGGCACGTTTCACTATCTCTTGATGTTGTTTCCCACTTGATTTTTGTTCATTTGTATGTACATTTTCAAACTAAAAGCTGACAAAAAGAAGCGCTTTGATTTATGAGTGGGAGAAAGGACAATAACAAGTTCAGAAGAATGAAAGGAAAAATTGGTGGTTCCACATATACCTTTCAAGTGTTATGAATTTATCCACAAACTATGCTAATAACAAGAGACTTTGTAGGCTAGCTATAAATTAAAAGTCATCTCTGAGGTTCCAAAGTAAATTGCAAGATCCAAGTTATTAATTCCTTCACCCTCTAAACGTTTTCAGAATGTCATAGGAAAATATTTTTTAGGAAATTCATTGTGAAGTTTGGAAATAAAAACAGATGAGCTATTTTCTATACCAGAGGTGTGTTTTCCTAAATTATCAGAGAACTAATTAAAATTTCAAGGGCGTTTTTTAATAATCCATAACCTAAGTGAAGTTAAATTGAGCACATATGATCTATAGGGGAAGGGCATGGGACAGCCCCGTACTCCGTGCTGAGCAGCTAGGCAAGGAAGGCAAAGGGTGTCATCTGAGAACCAGGCAAAGGGCAAGACAAGGTCGTGCTCCAGGCTGTAGGGACCCGACAGGGTGCACAGCCAGATTCCTGGGAAGGCACCAAGGCAAGACTGACCTCGATCTTATAGGAAAAGGGGTTCTAGACAGAGAGCCCCGAGCGTATTGATTGTGATGCAACTGCTTAATCATAAGAAATCAAACAAGAGCAACATTACTGAAACAAGGCCTTGAGGACTCACATGGTATCTAGATTGGTCCTTAGATATTTACCCAGTGTTGGGCCAGAATTGGCCACTAAATCCTAAGTAGACAGAGATTAAATGAAGAGAGGCAGAGTCCTCCCTTGTCACCCTCTATTTTGATGATTGTTTTTTCTACCACGTCTTCTCTGGTCTAATGTTGGCCCAGGGAGCAGGTTTACATAGCAGGCAGGAGTCTGCTGGGGCTATACCTGGCACACACTTACACACGACAGGCCTACAGCACTTCAGCTAGCCGGGGTGCTCTTTGGCACTTCTCCAGCACGCTCGTGAAGGTGGCGTTCACCCAGCACTCTTGCCTTTTGTTCTGTTTTGTTTTGAACATGCTTTCTCCCATGACCACTGCAAATAATCTGATAAACTAATTCACAAAACGATGCTCATCATTCTTCACAGTTTAATTGGCAAAGGCCAATGGTTCAATATTAAGAAATATGAGAACAGGAAGCTCAGAACTTTATCCATTAACAGTGAGGCACAGAGGGAGTTCCTTTCAGCAAGATGGGCCTTCCCAGCATGCCTGGAAATCACATCATCTGAAGGTGATGGCTTCTTTTCCAAACAAACGCTGTCCAAAGAGAGAAAACAGAAAAGACTGCGGTGTGGGCTGCTTTTTCACTTCCATTTTAGCTCCTAGCCTCGTTCCCTGCCAGATTAAAAAGCTGCCTAGACTTGCTTTTATCAAAGTCTCATCTCTTATTTTCCACCTCGATTCTTAATTGTGAACTTGGCATCATCAAAAGTATGCAATCAATATGCTACCAAGGCACACATTTCTAACTACTCTTCCTGTTCCTGATGTCACCCCCCAAGTGTCCTACAGCTTTGCTTCTGCTTACCGGCCTTCTCTGGTTTCTTTGTTTTTCTTTTGACTTCTGACTACATTCTGTAGTTGCCATTACAATGCCCACAATGGGGACTATTGATTGCAGGAGTGGATTCCTCCCTTGAGGTGGTGGCAGGATTTCTGCTTCGTGTTATTGGAAGTAGTAGGGCTAGAAGCTCTGGTGGTGAATAAACCGTGACTATTCTCAAGGGAGCAAGAGTGAGTAGGACCTAATGCATGATGCCCCGAAGGCACAAGAAAGGACATGCCAGGAGTCCTGAGGTCCACAGCACCACAGCTAGAGTGGTCAGCTCAGTGTCGAATGGTGGATCCTTTACGAAACTGTGTGAGCTAAAATTTTCAACAGGAACATGGCAGGGATTTATGTTGAAGTATATTTCCTGCCTACAGTTCTATCGAAAGCATAGCTGAAAAGCGTAATATCTGATAATCTGTTAGTCTAGGCTTTCTGAAACGAGGAAGCAGCTGGGAAATCATTGGTCAGCCGGGCGGCCTCAGACCTGGGCCTTCCCAACATGCGGTGTGTTTCACCTTGATTCACGGAGTCATAAAGTTCTTACCGTTGGAGCCAGGTAAACCTAGGGTTTGACCTTGATTCAAGTTCCTAGCGGTTGGACAGCCTCTGGCCCCTAACTCACCACTGGAGATCCAATTTTTATTATCTAAAAAAATGCGAATCATAGTTACTTTGAAAGTCTGATGGGAAAATAGTTCTTCATATTGTAATGAATATAAAAATTTTTCCTCGGAGCTAGAACATGATAAGAATTTAATATTTTTTTTTCAAAATAAAAATAATTGTGATTGTTTCTTAACAATTTGATTTGGTGCTTACTGAGAGGTTTGGGGGAGACCTTAACCCCTGGGACTGAGTGTGATTTGCTTAGAGGACATCCAGGTGAAGACATTAACACATCTGGGGCCAAAGGTGCTATGGTCCGAATGCTTGTCTCCCTCCTGTCCCACCCCATCACCTACAATATGGGACAATTGTTACTCCAATGTGATGGTATTAGTCAATGAGGTACTGCCTTTGGGAAGTGACTATGTCACAGGATGGAGCCCGGATAGATGGGATTAGTGCTCTTATAGAGGGACCTCAGATTGCTCTCTGGCCTACTTTCTGCTGTGTGAGGATACAGGAAGTTGGCAGTCTGCAACCAGAAAGAGGGCCCTCACCAGAGCCCAACTGTGCTGTGCTGTGATCTCGAACTTCCACCCCCAGAACTGTCAGAAATAAGGGTCTCTTTACAAACCACCCAACCTATGGTGCTTGGTTACAGCAGCCCAGACTGACAAAGACAGAAGAGGAGGCATAGGCTGGCGATGCACAGGTGTGTTCAAGACTATCAGCATGCAGTCACTGAAATCTGCCAAGTGGATGATGTTGCCATGGTACATGGCTCTTGGCTCACCCTCCATCCAGTTTGGTGACACCCTCTATCCAGCTGGTGACAGCTCTTCAAATAGAAATTTTTAAATTTTAACTCATTAAATTAGTCGAAATACGGGTTAGTGACCCACTCCTCCACCGTCCCACACACCACTGCAGACCACGCTGTACATCTCAATCGGTTCTGAGACCCGTACTTGTGAATGGGAGATGAAGTTCTCTGCGTGAGAACACCTCACATATTGCCTGCCATGGAGGGAGCTCTCTGTCATCATCGATGGTTGCTTCTTCCTAGATCTAAGTTCATACAGCTAGAACTTTGTAATCATTCTGGCAACTGCACTTCAATGTTGATGTACATGGAGTTTTCTGTCAGTTAAATCCCATGCCCCCAACTCTTTTCCTGTTAAATATGGTCTTACAATTAGGAGGAAATCGTTCATTATCAAACATTCAAGAACAGATGTATAATGACAGAGCAAGGCAAGGCTGATGCCATTGCATGGTTCCCCCCCTTGGGTTCCCCATGGTTCCATGTTTCCTCCTGTTAAGCCCCCATGTTAATTGGACTTCTCATGGAAATCGAAGGTTCCCTTCTGAGTTGATTCCCCCAAACTCCCTCCCTCCTCTCTATTTGATATCATTCCTATTCCCTCCATATGTCCCCCAGCCTCCTAGGCAAGGTTCCTTCTGTTCGTGTAAAATTTCATACATGTTGAGGTTATTATTAGCTTAGCCATCTATCATACTGTATCCAGTTGTATTCTAGCTTCCACAAATGAGAGAAAACATTTGGCCCTTGAGTATCTGAGTTTGGGATATTTCACTTAGCATAATTTTTTCCATCTCCATCCATTTGGCTGCAAATACCATAATATTATCTTCTCTAATAGCTGAGTAATATTCCATTGTATACATGTACCAAAGTTTTTGAATCCACTCGTCAAGTGAGGGGTATCTGGGCTGGTTCCATAATTTAGCTATAGTAAATTGAGCTGCTTTAAACATTGATGAAGCTGTATCTCTATAATATGCTGATTCTAGCTCTTTTGGGGAAATACCCAGGAGTAGGATGGCTGGATCATAAGGCGGTTCCATCCCTAATTTTTTGAAGAGTCTCCACACTGCTTTCCAGAGTGGCTGTACCAGTTTGCAGAAACACCCAGCAATGTGACAGTGTTCCTCTCTTCCCACAGCCCCTCCAGCATCTGTCATTGTTTGTATTCTTCATTTTTGCCACTCTAACAGGAGTGAATCTCATGCCCCTTTAACATGTGAACTCTGTCCCATCCTGCAAAGGAAAATCCCTTTAAGAAGATGCCAGGACACAGCTTAGACCTGAGGCTCTCAGTAGGCAACTCTTCTGACCTCCTGCCCACCAGTGGTCTCAGGTTCTAGTGATGGAGTCACCAGCTACCTTGACTTCCAAGAAAGAACACCCCATTACCTGCATATGTCCGTCCTCAGACATGTAGGGTTCTACGTGCACACACACACATATGGCTGGTAGATTTGAGAAGATGCTACGTGCCAGATGCTTTGTTTTGGTAGAATATTTTTTATCAACCAAAAGGAAAAAAGTACATGTTGAAAGAGATCATAACTCCAAGGCCAACACAGGGCAAAAGAAAAAAGAATCAGAATATCATTGAAATCAGGAACAAAGCAAGAGCACTCACTTTTTATTTTCAAATTGTTCTGAAAATTCTAACTAAAATATGAAATGTAAATTATAAACCAAAACAGTGGTATAAAGAGAAAAATCATGAGTTGGTGATTTTATGTAACTGGAAAACTTAAGAGTGAACTGAACAATTATTTGAGTTACAAGTAGTAAGTAAAATAACTGTGTACACACTGAATATTTTTAACATAAATGGAATTCAACAAGTTACCATAATAGAAATATCACATTTACAATAATAATTGAATATAAAATAACTGGGAATAGTCTTAAACAAAGTGTTCCTAATGTATTTGAGGAGAACTGCAAACGTTTTGAAAATAGAAAGCCTTGGGGCTGGAGTGGTTGCTCGGTGGTTTCCGCGCTTGCCTGGCATGTGCAAGGACCTGGGTTCAAACCCCAGCACCATATGCACAACTAAGTGCCAGAGAAATAAAAACCAGATGAAAAAACAAATAAATAAAATTGATTCTCCCTCTTTCTCTCCCTCTCCCCCACCTATCTCTGTCTCTCCCCCTCCTTCCCTCCCTCTCTATCTTAAAAAATATTAAATAAGAAGAGAACCTTAGCCAAACGTGGTGGTGCACACTTGTAATCCCAGCGACTCTGGAGGCGGAGGTAGGAGGATCACAAGTTCAAAGCCAGCCTCAGCAACTTAACAAGGCCCTAAACAACTTAGTGAGACCCTGTCTCAAAATAAAAAACAAAACTTAAAAAAAATGGGCTGGGGATGTGGCTCAGTGGTTAAGTGCCCCTGGGTTCAATCCCTGGTACCAAAAAAATAAAAATAAAAAACAGAGAGCCATATCATATTCCTAGATGGAAAGGTTTAGTATTAAGAAGATGTCACTCCTAAAATTAATTTATAGGTTTTTTTTTTATTTGAGGGGGAGGTTGGGTACCAGGGATTGAACAAGTGCCAGATCCACAGAGGGTGCTCAATACGTATTGTTAGCTCTCAACATTATAATCACTATTACATAATTCGCTACATGGTGCTGCCCTTTATCTTATTTAGTAAGCTATTTAATAGGCTATTGAATAAGGTTAATACTTAATAACTTTAATATTTAATACACTACTTAATAAGCTAGCGCCTAATAAGTTAATGAGTAGCTCCTCTTGCTTCGTTTGTATCTTAACTGAGGATGGCTCATTGACCAAAAGGAATCTAGAGGGGAAAAGTGGGATCTATGGCATTTGCCACCACTCTTCGGTGATGTTGCCAGGAAACAGGGAATTCCTCTCCCCTCCTCATCCTTTCTCATGGTGACCACGGCCTGGGCGGAAGGAAAAGGGGAAGATGAAACTGCAATGGCACCCCGGAGAGAAAGCTGGAGCCCTTGTGGGGGAGGCGCGAGGAATCCAGGACTGCCATTCACGCAGGGCCAAATGACAGAGGGCAGGCCGGGCCCCTGGCAGCCTGGCCCTAACTTACTGAGCCTGCCACAGCCCCCCATGGCCTCAATGCACATGGGTGGGCTCCCTCAGCCGTGCCCCTGCTCTGACCAGGCAAGCCTCTTTGATATGCCATGCTCTCAGTGCCTCAGTCTCCCCTCCCCACCCCTCTCCCTTCTTCCCTTAAGACTCACCCTGTGGCTCTCCCTTCCCAAGAGTTGAGCAAGCTGCTCCCTCCCCTCGCCTCTCAAGCCACCTCCTTGCACCTCTCTTACTGCATTTACAATAATTAAATGGTGGAATTATTTGCCTCCCAACCAGATAGTGTTGTCCTCAGCATGGCACCATATTTTATTCATTTCCCCTCAGTTGGAAGGAAAGTACCTCAGCTAGGCCAATTTCTACTGCTGAGAATCAGGCTGAATGATTGCCTTGGTCTGCTTTGTGCTGCCATAACAGAATACTGGAGACTGGGTGATTTATAATGAACAGAAATGCATTGACTCACAGTTCTGGAGGCTGTCAAGCCCAAGACTGGGGGGCACCCATTTGGCAAGGGCCTTCCTGCTGCTTCATCTCATGGCAGAAGGGCAAAGGGAAGGCGAGAGAGCAGGAGATTAAATTTACAGCCTTAAGGTAGGCACAGTGGTGCATTCCTGTAATCCCAGAGGCCTTGGGAGGCTGAGGCAGGAGGATCACAAGTTCAAAGTCAGCCTCGCAATTTACTGAGGTCCTAAGTAATTAGCAAGATTCTGTCTCAGAATAAAAAATAAAACAGGCTGGGGATGTGACTCAGTGATTAAGCACTCCTGGGTTCAATCCCTGGCGCCAAAACAACAAAAATCTCTTACAACCTCAAGTCCTATTATAATCAGCATCAGTCCATTCATGAGGATGGACAGCCTCACTGCCCACACACCTCCCATGACGCCCCACCTCCTAGCACTGTTTGATTGGAGGTTAAATTTCCAACACATACTTTTGGGGGTACATATTTAAGCCATAGCAGCTATTTAACCTCTTTTTATGAAAATGTGTTCATTTGTGAAACCAGGATTACAATGATACTTCATAGCGGTGTTGTGGGGATAAAATCAAATATGTAGGTCAAGGACCTGATTGTCATATTCTGTAGTATGTCCTCAATAAACAGTAATTCACTTCTCCATCCAATGAATGAATACTGAATATGCACAAGAGAAGGGAAGTCTGGGATAAGAACAAGGACATGGGAGAAATTATGCTTAGGAAATTTGTAGAGTTGAAAGAAGATCAAGAAATAAGTTTGGACTGGGCGAGGTGGAACACACTTGAAATCCCACCCAGCAGCTTGGAAGGCTGAGTCAGGAGGATCACAAATTCTAAGCCAGCCTCAGCAACTTAGGGAGGCCCTAAGCAACTTAGCAAGACTTGTCTCAAAATAAAAAAATAAAAAATAAATGGGCTGGGGATGTGGCTCATGGTTTAAACAACGCTGGGTTCAATCCCTGGCATAAAAATAAATAAATAAATAAATAAGGAAGAAAGAAATAAAGTAAGTTGGTCTAAGTCCAGCTGTTCAACTGTCCATGAATAGCATTGTCCATTCATACTGAGATTACCACATGTAGGTAAATGATGGGACACGGCTCTCTCCTAGCTTCATACCCAGTGTAGCTGAGCAAAGGTGTCCTGAGATGCCCTCCATTACAAGGAGGAAAACCCACACCATGGGAGGGAGTGTAATGGGCATATGTCTAGTTTTATTAAAACACCTGCTCAATGAGCTGTTTTCTCTCAAAGAGTATCAATTCTCAAAGAAAAGACATTTGTAACCTACAAGACCTGAGCTCTGATCAGAAAACCCCCTCCTCATCACCTTAATCATCAGTCTCTGCTTTTGTGGAACACGTGGTTCCAGAAGGTGGCACTGTTATTGCAAAATCAGGTCCTCAGGGCAAATTCCAAAGGGAAGGGATGATGTTTCCCAGAGGGAAATTCAAGCCCCAAGAGGCTGAAAGCTTTGCACACATAGGCATCCTGTATTAAGCTATCATCCTGCATTCTTTCCCCCCAGCACACGAAACGTCTGAGGCAGTTTGCTAAAATCCCTGGAATTCTAAAAGATTAATTAACCCTGGACTCAGTAGCTATGAAAGCAATGGGAGGGGAGCGGGGGGAAGAGAACAAGAGTACTCCCTAGAGGGCAGCTTCACATTTGACTTAGCAGAATTCTTGTGCAAAGAAAAATCAGAAACAAGTTTTTTGTTCCAAGCAGGATCTTGAATGTAAAAGAAACACCAGAGGCACAAAAGTCTGAAGCAGAAGGACCCAGAAGCAGCACCAGTTCTTGAAGAATTTTCCTGGGTGGTATGCGGTTTCCGCGTCTGCCTGCCGCTAGGGGGAGCTAGAGGGCGCTCCCAGAGGAAAGCTCCCCTGTGAAGCTCAGCACAGGGCTGGTGAGGCACCCAAACTCAATTGTTGAGCCAACAGGAAGACCAGAAATGCGAATTGCCTGTGGTTGACCAATAAAACAATAGGCTATGACCATAATAAAATGTTTATGAGCACAGAGAATCTGGTAAAGGCAGATGATATTAGCGTGTGAATTATTTAGAAGTACACAAGTAGATAAGGGTGGAAGCCCAGGCCGGGGACTTGCAGCCCCCTCCTCTGGAACTGCCCTATCTTTAAAAGTCTGCTACTCAGCAGCCACCTCTCACTTTTATTCTGTCTGTTTTTACTTTGTTTGCATTCTGATTTAAAATTTTGATGATAGGATTTATTACTTACAAAAGTTTAGAATTGTTCTATAGCTAAAGCTATTGATTTTATGCTTATAATTTCTTATATTATTATACTAAACTTGGGAGTTCCCCTGCACAGAAATTTCAGAATTTATTTTCTCCTAATTTTTTTGTAATTTTTCTATGGTTTAAAAATTTTGAGTGACTTTTAAATTCATTTTCTTTTTTATTTTGTATAAAGTTGTGGAGTACTAATCTATTCTAAATTATTTTCCAGTTTTTTTCAATTGAAAAATCTTCCATTTTCTTCTGATTTGTCAGTTCTTCCTCAAGATGTTATTTTAATGATTGGATAACATTAGTCCTACCTCAGAGTTGTCTATTTTGCTTCATTGAGCTACTTGCCTACCTTTTGTAACGTGCCATCTAAGTTGTAGGTTTATAATACCATAGTTCTATGACAAAGGTCACCTGCTCTTACTGGTATGTTGTAAAAATTTCTTAGATATTCTCCTTTCATTTTATTGACGTCATTTTCTTCCTCTTCCTCCGACTTTCATTTCTTCTAATTGAAAAGTAATTTTGTTTCATTCCTTTCTATGCACATATATTTGCTTACCATCTTTTCTTTTCTCCCAATCAACATATACCATGAATATTTTCTTATATCCTGAAAAAATACTCCAATAATTAAATTGAAGTGAATGCTAATGTTGACTGTATGGAAATTCCTTAATTTAATTCTGAATAAAAAAAATACTGTCACCAACTACCTTACAGAGACCAGGAAGCTGAAGCTTGAGAACAAAGTTGCTTCCTCCCACCCCACTCCCGCCCAAGTCACAGGGTGAAGACATGGGGGGATCAAGAGTATGTCTACTGCAGGTCATCTGACAGTGGGCGAGCAGAGATGCCAGTGCTAGATTGGGCCCAGAGGCACCTGGCAGGAGTGTTGCTTAGAGGAGCCAGAGTGGGCTAGGACCAAAAGCTCCTGAAAAAATGTTGAGTGGGAGAGAACTGAGTTCCAGAGGAGCAACAGTGCAGCAAGATCCACTTTTTTATAAACTGCAATGCACAAACTTCAAGGAGATGTACTTCAGGCTTGTATATATATATATATCACAATGGAATTTAAAAAGCAAGACAATAATAGACACAAAATTCTCCACTCCCTCCAGGAGTGGAGAAGGGAGATGAGGGAGAGGAGAGGAGAGGAGATAGGATAGTAAAGGAACACATAGATAGTGTAAATTATTGTTAATTTTTTTAGTCCTGGAAGATGGGTTCACCAGCTTTCATTATAGTGTTTTAGAAATAATTTTCTTAAGCCAAGCACCGTGGTGCTCTCCTGTAATCCGAGCAACTGGGGAGGCTGAGACAGAAGGATCACAAATTCAAAGCTACCTGCAATAACTTAGTGAGGCCCTAAGCAACTTAGCAAGACCCTGTCTCAAAACAAAATATAAAAAGGGATGCGATTCAATTCCTGGTATTAAAAAATAATAATAATTCATTTTCTTAGAAAATAAAAAATACTAGAAAAAATTCAGGTACAATTTGTCTGAAATCAACAATTATGGAAAACAATTGAATTTTGTACATCTAAGGATGAGATTTAAAAAGAAAAAAAAGATAGGGAGAATAATAAGTGAGCAGCCACTCCCCACTATCAAATTTAAGACATAAAGCATTGCAACTTTAGTAAAATATATGTACCCATACCTAACTCCATTTACCTTCTCTGTCCCCAAAGGGCGTCATCTTCCTGAATGACATTTTCTATGCCCTTGCTTTTCTTTCTGAAATCTTACACACATACATTCGCATCGGTGAACAACAGATTAGGAGACCTGTATGGTTTGCAACTTTAAAGGAACGGTCTGTGTTGTGCAAAGCTCCTACTTCTGGCTTTATTCACTCAGGATTTTTTGGCATCTGTAGCTTTAGTTCCCTCGATTTCTCATCTCTACTATGCATTTTATTATGTGAACAAGGCACTTGCTCGATGAGAAATATTGAGTTGTTTGTAACATTTTGCTTCTACAAATAATGCTGTCCTCAACATTCTTAGGCTTATCTCCCTATGCACATGTGTGAAAGTTTCTCATGGAATTGCAGGACATAGGAGTAGGACATGTATATCTTCAGCTTCACTAAACAATGCCAAGTTCTTTCCCAAAGTGGTTGGGCCAATCCGCACATCCACCAGTGTCACACGAGAGCCTTCGTTGCTCTGCATCCTCACCAACAGTTAATATGGTCCAGAGTTTTAGATGTTTCCATTTTGGTGGGCATGCAATATTTCTGTGGTTTGACATTTCTGTAGTTATTAATGAGCTCCCCCAACTTTCCTTGTGTTTACAGGACGTCTGTGTAGTTTCTTTTATAAAAGGAATTTTGGTGTCTTTCATCAATCTTACTTCTATTGGAATGGCTGTCTCTATTATCAAAGTACGGGTACTAGTCGTGCATTTTGGATATGCTTTTGTTAGGTGTGTGTATTGTAAACATCTTTTCATCTTCCTTTGTGTCTACAGTTGAGCGAAAGTTCTTCTTTTTGCTACTACCAAGCTTATCCATGCTTTTCCTTTGCAGTTTGTACTTTTGGTGTCTTATTTCAGGGATTCTTCCTAACCTTGCTATAACATGTGTCTGCGCTGTTGCAGCTTTGGTATATATCAGGTTTCCATGCTTGCTGGGTTTTTCCTCTTTTCTTTTTTTTAACTGCATCCCTGTCCCACTTGTCTATCTCTGTACTGAAACCACACCATCTCACCGCGGCTTTGCAATGACATCCGCCACGGTGGGTTCTCTTCACCTGGTTGTTCCATTGCTGTCATTGTTTTCTTCTCCTCTTACTCTCTCATTGTCACCTCTCTTCTTCTAGAATATGTGAGCTATTTTTGAACCATTGTTCTATGTACATTTTAGAATCACCTTGTTAATTTCCATAGAAAACACTGTTTGGATATTAATTTAAATTACATCTATTAATTATTGAATCTACACGATAAAGAAGTCAGATCATTTTCACAGGAATCTTTCCACGATTGAACGTGGCATTTCTCTCCTACTTAGAATTTCTAGGATTCCTTTCTATAAACTTTTATTGTCATCCACATTTTATGTTTCACACATCTTTTGATAGGTTTCTCCTTAGGTTTTTGTTCTTTTGAAATCAGTATCCTTTTTACCATTCTCTTTTATAACTCCTTATTGCCAGTGTTTAGAAATGCTGCGTCATTACTTATTTCCTTTTTAAAGAAGGTCAATTTCTAACTAGTCAGAGTTGAGACCGGAGTAGATGTGTCAATAAGCACTGGGTAAATTAGATGTTCAGAGCTGGCATTCAGTGGTACACAACAGAAGACTGTCCAGATTACAAAACTATTAAAATAGTTCCCTTATTGGAGACCCCCACACTCCTCTCTTCTGCCACCCTGGCCACACCTGGCACAATACAGGGCTTCAAGTCGTGCTCGCCTGGGAAAGCTGGTCTATTCTGACTGTTCAATTCAGTGCCATGTGAGTTGTTATATATCTGTAATATTATCTCTTAAGCTCATATGCTAGGTATGCTATAAATATGAGTGGCTTCTCAGGGTCCAGAGAGCTCAGAAACAGATGATCAGCTTTAGGGTTCAAGGAGGGAGTCAGGAGACCTAAGCTGTAATAAGGAGATTCCATGCATCACTTGCCTCTGAAAGTCGCCACAGATATCTCCCCAGCTCTAGCACACTCCTCCATCTGCTGCTGCTGCAGGCATGGTGAGCACAGCACACATCAGCCTGAACCTATCATCTGTGTACGAAACCTGCTCTCTTCCTGACTCCCCCAATCGGTGGAAGAGCTTCTCCAACTGTCTTGTCCCCTGCAGAGCTTAGGCTCTGCCTCATTCTCATTTCCTGTCTTATTGCTTACCAAGATCTGCCAATTCTATGCCATAAAAATCTCTTGAATCCCACCTCTTCTCCATTCCTATTGCTGCTGTCCCTTAGTGTTCTGAGTAGTTTCCTACCCCATCTTTTGGTTTCCAGTCTCTTGCTCTTCCAGTTCCTGTGCTGGTACATGAGCTTCTTGCCTGCTCTTCTGCTGCAGGGAGGAGAGTGGGAGTCCTCTGCCTTGGCAGGGAGTAGTGGTTTAGCACCACATCATTTAGAATAGTGATAATACAGACACAGAGTAGGTTCGTTATTGCATTTAAAGTCTCTACACCCACTGTCCTTGGTCAGATGCCGGAGAGAATATGCTGTCCCTCACAAGCGCTACTGTGAAGGTTAGAAGAAGGAATGCTTGCTGAGATCTTAGCCCAGGTCCCTGCACATGGTAAACGTTTTGTTAATTTAATGATTATTGGTATGATAGTATTATGAGTTCCCGATCCCTGGCTTGGTTTCTGCCTTGGCATGCACAACCTCTCACCCTAACTCACCTCTTCCACCTTTTTGAAACCTACGTTCCAGCTATGCCAAACTGTTTACACTGCCTTGGACACACCAAGTTCTCCCAGATCTCAGGCCTTTGTAAATGCTCTTTCCTTGACCTGAAACAGATTCCTTTCATCTCTGCTGGTTCAGCATTAAAGATCCAGCTCTCGGGCTGGAGCAGTGGCTTGGCGGTTACAGCACTTGCCTGGCATGCTTGAGTACGTGAGTTCAAACCCCAGCACCATGTACTCAACAAAGTGTTGGAGGAACAAAAGTCACATGAAAACTAAATAAAATTGATTCACTCTTTCTCTCTCTCCCCCCCTCCTTCCTCTTTCTTTAAAAAAAATGATCCATTTCTCAATCAGGCTTCCTCAACTTATCCATACACAAATAAGAACTCCTC
The DNA here is from genome assembly GCA_004027875.1 of Aplodontia rufa. Classification (NCBI taxonomy): domain Eukaryota; kingdom Metazoa; phylum Chordata; class Mammalia; order Rodentia; family Aplodontiidae; genus Aplodontia; species Aplodontia rufa. The sequence continues at coordinate 14,948 of PVKS010012225.1, read as the reverse complement.
CCGCTGCTTCCATGGTCTGCTCATGTTTCCTCTGTAAAGTCTGCCTTGACTGCAGCTCCTGAAGCGGAGAATTCATAAAGTGCTCACTTTTGTATCACAGTTGTTGGGTCTGCTCTTCACTCCCTTTCAACAGCTGCCCTAGAGCGATCTTGTTACTATTTCCACAAGTTGCTTCAGGAAGGGCTGCTAGGTTGTGCTTTGCTAGACTTCCTAATTCTTATGCAAAGAGTTAGAGTGGGTTGGAATGTGCTGTTACCTAGTTGTTTGTCTATACTCGAAATCTGCATAACCCCTGGCAACTCCCTTAGAAGGATTATTGATTCCTTGACTTCTCCCCTCCTTATAAAAACCCTGTGTGCCTTGATAATAAAAGGGATTCTGGGCTGCCATCAGCTGCGTGTGGTTGACTCGTTTTCCCCGGTTAGGAGGGAAGGGGTCCCCGGACGAGGAGGGGTCCAGAGGGGCCCAGCTGCACTCATCCTCCTCCTGATCGGCTCCCGGGGGGACAGTCCAGCCCCCCCACAACAGTTGCCCCAATTTTTCTATCCCAGAATAAGGGCTCAATATGTTTGCTTGTTTTGTTGTATTGGAATGAATGAATGGCAACAGTTTTGACTGCACCCCAAGCCTAGTTAAAAGTTTAACTAGTGACAGTTTGGGTATTTTTATGTAACCTGACCCATCTTTCCATGCTCCAAGAAAAATATTCCCTAATAGCAGAGCACCTGTGTTCCTAGTAACTAAAGGAACAGAGGATGTCAGAGAAGGGATGGGTAGGTCAACGCTGTCTTCGCAGCAGTCCCTGAGAGGGCGCTGTTCCCAAGTCAAACCCCCAGAGGCGGGGACTGAAACGCCAGCGCTTTCCCACAGGACTGGGTCAGCACCCCTTCCCGGGCGGCGGCCGCGAGCGGCGGAGCGGCTGCCCACAGACATGGCGGCGCCCTGCTCGGCTTCGCCTCGCGGGGACCGTGGGGCCTGCCAGGCCCTGCCAGTACTCAGGGACTTCCTCCACTCACCGGCTTCCTGCAGGGCTGGCATTTAAACGCGCGCCGGGGGCTGCAGGATGCTGCTGCGGGAGCGGAGCTGTCCGCCGGCTGCGCAGCGCTGCCACCTCCCCTGAGCCGCCTCCGCCTGGCAAGAGCGGAGCCCAAGCGTCTATTTAGCCGTGGACCGGGCAGAGCAGGCGAGGGCTGGGGAAGATCGGGGACCCCCGCACCGGGACCCGGCATCTGGCAGTTTCGCCGCAGGACCGGCTTTAATTTCCAGGGTTGCGGCCCTTCTCCTGCAGCCCAGATCATTTTCCGGGGCTGGCGGATGAAGCGGGGGCTGGGCTGGGTCCCAGCCACCGGGGCAGAGCGTGCGCCCGGGCCATGGTGCGGCTGAGCCCCGCGCTCCGGTGAGGCGGCGGCGCGGCTCGAGCCGGGCGGGGCGCCTTCCTTCCCCGAGGAGCCTTCCCCGCCGCCGCGATGTTCAGCTGGCTGGGTACCGACGACCGCCGGAGGAAGGACCCCGAGGTCTTCCAGACGGTGAGCGAGGGGCTCAAGAAACTCTACAAGACCAAGCTGCTGCCCCTGGAAGAGCATTACCGCTTCCACGAGTTCCACTCGCCCGCCCTGGAGGATGCGGATTTCGACAACAAGCCCATGGTCCTGCTGGTGGGCCAGTACTCCACCGGGAAGACCACCTTCATCAGGTGAGCGGGCCCTGAGTCCCGCAGCCCGCCCCGCCGCTCAGCGCGGAGCGCTGGGGTCTCCCGCGGGGGGATAATCGGGAAGTCTTCCGTTAAGGGCTCTGAAGAAATCCCCCTGTGTGGCTTCAAAAGCTGACCCCACAATTTCGCTGCTGGCCCCCCTCCCCGTCCTGCACGGTGCTTCTCTACTGTACTTCGCCTTTGGCTCAGAGGTCAGTTTGCAGTGTTCACTTTACAACCATCCCTGTTCTCCCCATTGTCTCCATGATGAAACCAAGGCCTAGGAGACGAGTGGGGGAGCTGGGCTCACTTTCTAGAGACCTGTCCTTCAGGACCAGCACCACTTCCCTTGCCTATTAAATGTCTCAGCGCTGGCAAGCAGGCCCTACGGCTGCAGGCAGAGTTCCGAGGACCGCAGGCCTGGAAATGGAGGTGGTTCCGTAGTGCTTCTTGTCCTGTTAGTTTCTTTCTCTGTGGCAGAGCTCTTACTTAGGTATCTCTTGGAGACAAAACAGATGCAGACTCCAGAAGGAAAATGCTTTTAATCTCTTTCTTCATTGATCTTAGTGGCGCAATAATAATATTAAAGACTTTTAGAGGTGGAAGGAATACTGGGAATGTCTCATCCAGGACCTTGACTTTGCAAGTGAGATAACTGAAGCATTAGAGAGGTTGCAATGAATTGTCCAAAGCCATAGACTGGGTGACCACAAACCTGGGATGCAAGTCCTGAGCAGATGGTTGGCTAAACGCCTGTAATTTTGAGGGTGACTCATCCATTCCGCTGAATGACAGAAGCCTTGGCCTGAAGGGATCCTCTGGAAGTCAGCTTGTAAGGTCTGCATTCAGAGGGTCTGTGTTTTGTCCACCAGACTAATGAGCATTCTTCCTGTCTTCAGAGAACAAGTTTCGCTTCATTCCTAAATGCACACACAACCTTTCCTGGCCTCACTTACGGGCATTCCAAACTGTTGAGGGTGCTTGTGACCCTCTGTTCAGAGTCAGTGTAAGGATGGGGTTTGGTTGGTACCCCTCCCAGATCAAGGGTGCTCATCTCCTGCAGAGGGTTAGAAAGCAGGGGTCCTCTCTTTTCCATTTATTGGCTATTTGAGCATCTGTAGCATGCAAAGCCTTGTCCTTTGTTTGGTGATGAGAGTAAAAAAGTTAGCAGTCTACGTTACTAATTTTCTAGGTACTAATTTTCTCTAATGCTAAGCTTATTACCCGAGCCTCTTGGGAGTGTGGGTGCATCATGCTAGCATGGCATGTCTGAACAGAACAGCTGGTCAAGTCTGCGTTTGTGGAGTGGACAGCCTTTGTCTCAGGAGTTTGAGAGTTCAAATAATTTTTGAAGTTTGAGGTCTAAGGGCGATAGTTTGTTGGCTATCGTCTTTATTATATTGTTAGAATTGCAGGATCCCTGAGAGGTTAATTTAATCTATAGCTTCTTAACTTTTTGAAAGGTCAGAACTTCTTTTGAAAATCTATGGAAAGCTGTGGATCTACTGTTTAGGAAAATGCACATGTATCCTAAATTTACATATATTGTTGGGGGTCTAAGAGGTATCCTTGAACCTTAAGGTGAGAACCCCTGATGGAATCCCAGCCCCGCATTTTATTAAACACCCACCACTGCCGAGGCACTTCAGAGCTGCTTGGAATGTGTATAAGGTTTTGTTTGTGATCCACCTGTCCTGGATTTGCCTCACAGGAAGCACAGACCATTTGTTCACTGCCCCTGCCCTGAACTAGCCTTCCCTGGCTCTCTGGACATACCTTGGTTATAACTCTTAATACATCCTGTTATTTGGAACTTCTCCCTCTCAAGCACAAGTTCTTACAAGGCAACACCAATGCCTTACATCTCCCAGGTCTTAGCTGCAGGAGGTATTTAATACTCATTTTGCAGAATGGAAGGGAAGATCAGGAAAGGTAACAGTCCCTAGGGCAGGGTCCCCAAGTAGCAGACAGGTTTAAGCACTTTGGTCTGAGCATGCCCTCTGGCTTTGCCTGAGTTATTTCTGGCTGTTATGGGTCTAAGAAATTGACAGAATGAGTTACCCAAGATTATTCCTTATCTGAGGGAGCAGAAGGCTGGGAGAGGCAGATCCCTCTTCTTTCTTATCCTCTAAAGTCTAAGAGTTCCCCTCCCCACTCATGCCAGTAACTGAATTGAGCTCAGGCATCAAAAGCTCTTTCCTTTGCCTCAGGGAGAATCAACCAACAGAGTAGGGCTGTTTGTAGCACAAGGAGCCTTCCTGAACCAAATTCCACATTTTTATTCCTTCGCATTGAGTCCAACATTTTATTTTTTTATAGGAAAATGCGGACTTGAATAAAATAATCCCATAACTCAGTAGAAAATATTTTAAATAATATATATAGTTATCTTCCTAGTATTTTAGCTATTTTATACCACAATTGAGACCATGCCATATATATATATATATATATATATATATATATATATATATATATATATATAATTTTGTATGCTAGAATTCTTTTTACTTATAAGCATTGTCCATGAAATCATTATTCTTAACCGCTCTATAATATTTTGCTGCATATAGATGCAATTATTCACCTACCCAGTTACTGTCTTGGAATGTTTCAGGTTTCTTCTAATTTGTTTGTCATTTTACAATCACCCTGAACATCTCAGCTCATAACATTTTTCCACATATTGAGTTCTTGTTCCAGAAAGTCCCAGACTCACAACTGTTAAGCCAAAGGTTGTACGGCTTTTTTTTTGTTTTTTTAATAATTTTACTTTTTTTATATTGAGTCATATTCCACAGTTGTTTTCCAAGAGGTCGGGTGGGTGCAGCATCTCTTCCTAAGTGGGTAAACGTCCCTGGCGTGGGTAAGCGCACCTTTGCCTGGCTCACCGCACACCTTCCCTCCGCACTTCTTACCTCGATTCTCCTCCCGCCCAGGCCTGAGCCTGCACGGACTTTTCCCTCCAAAACAAAGGCTTGCCTCTTCGTCCCCCATTCTTGGCTCTTTGCCTCCTCACTGTCCATCCACTTTCAGTTCTATGTGCTTGCCACGGGGCCTATTTCTTGTCAGGAAGAACACACAGAAAGGACATTCTTCTAATAACTAATTAATGTGCTATGATCTTTGCCTGAAATAACTTCCCTGGCCTGAGGCCCAGCAACCCGGAGTAATAAAATAAACAATAAACCGGCCCGGCGGCTGCTCTCTCAAATACTGACTGCCTATTTGGAGTACAGTAGCTCAGTGTGCCCCCAGCCCTGGCAGCCTTCCCATCTTCCTCTGCTATTTTTCTCCCTTTGCAGCCTTAAACTCCTCTTCCCTTGGGCCGGTCAGCCCCCTTGGAACCCCCTCTTGCGGCTCACTTTCTGTGGCTCCTCTGTCTGTGGGTAGCAGAGGTGAACAACAGCTACTCCAGGGGCTGAGGAAGGCCTTCGTTCTCCTGGGGGCCATAAGGGAGGCCCCTGGAGTACAGCTGGGCTGGAGTAGAAGACCACAGGGACCAGGGAGGAGCCTAGGACAGGAGAGTTAAGCTGCGCTGGTCTCCAGGCTGGCCTGGCTTTTCTGTAGTGCATCTTAACCTCTGAGTTCTGAGCACACAGCAGGGCTACTGGCGCGAGGCCTGCTCAGCTGGCTGGTCCCTCCTTCCCCAAAGCCACAGGACCATTCGCCTGTGGCTGTACAATCTCTCACAGCCCCACTCCGCCCCCACCAGGGTATCCCCACCTCCGGCCTCACTTGGAATTTGCAGCATTACCACTCTGTTAAGATGGTTCTCTGGGAAGCTAAAGGGTTAGAGAAAGGGGTCCTATCCCAGGGAGACCCACTGACTTCTACAGAACCGGTCCTGCCAGCCACAGGCCCTGCACCACTTCAGTCCTCTTCCACCTTGTGAGGTCAGGGTTCTATCTGCTGTGTCAAAGTGGGACTGTGTGTAAACTCACCTGCTTCTTCCAAGGCCTGACTATTTATTACTAGAGGGAGCAGAAGGCACTAAGCCAGAGAGTCTGTGTATCTGCCTGGGGTCCAGCTTAGGATCTGCCTTGAAAGTCAGGTGTTTGAGAGCATCGGGCACACGTGTTCCAGAGGAAAGATGCCTTTGGAGAAAGTTCTGCATCCCATCACCCTTGCATCTGGGCCAGGTCAGCAGAACCCAGGCTCCACCACTTCCTAGCCAAGAGACCAAACTAGAAAGGCTAACAAAGGCCAGGCCACCCAGCCTTTCCTACCCAACCCTCAGTTTCCTTATCTATACAATGTGTGTAGCAAGAACCACCTCACAGGGTCACTATCAGGTTTAGGAGGGGACGGAACCAAGTTAGTACCTTTATGTTCCAGGCACCACACTTGGTCGTGATCACTCCATTCCTCTTTCTAGCTGGATTTGCTACCAGGAGACTTAGAGGCTGGCCCTCAGGAGGTGGAGGCAGCCCCTCTCCACAGCACCACCACAATCAGGATGAAGGGAGGAAGATCCTGCCTCTCCATACCTTCAAGGCCTGCAGGAGGCACACACTGTTAGGCTCTGTGGACACAGGCTGGCCTGTTTCAGGGTAGGGCCAGGTGATGGGAGGCTAGACAGCTGGACACTGAATTATTCTTCATGTTGGAGTGACTTCTTCCTGTGGATGAGGATCCTGCATCCCAGGGGCAATGGAAGGTACCTTAGTGAACACAGAGCCAACTCAGCTCACCCTGGCCATCACGAGTCTCCCATCTACCACCTCACTTTGTATCTGTGGGGTACATTACAGTAACCCCAAAAGCCTGCAGGGTCAATGATGCAAGTATTGTTATCCTAACCCCAATATAAAGCTGAAGAACCTATGTCTTAGGGACCCAAAGTTACTGATATATAACATGAAGCTTGTAAATACAGACAGAGTGGCATGGGCTTTTAGAGTATTCCTAAAAGTTTGCAAAGTAAGACCTGTGAGACTTCCAGGGAAGAAAGAGTGAGCACATGCGGTTCAGGCGTGAGGTGGTAATGAATCAGTTAGGGTGTTGTGGGGAGGCGTTTGAATTGGGTTGGGAGGTTGGGGAGGACGGTTCTGGGGACCCACGGGCAACATGGAGGTCTTCATTTTCTCTAATCATTGTCTCTGCCAATGTGGGCAAATGTCAGGATTAGCATTTGCTTCTCCCAAACCCTTGTATATTACAAAAAATTTTACTTTACAACTGAGTTAGTTAGAAACCAAATATTTTCTCCATTTTATAAACCAGGGAGACCAAGGTTGTTGGTCTTTTGGGCGACTTGTCCAAGGTCATATTGGTGATGGAATGCCCAAGATGGCATATTCTTCATCTGACCTGGGGCACCTGCCTCAGCCCAGAGCCTCCTGAAGCAATTTTTACCGACCTCCGCTCTCTATTTCCTTTCCCTGGGCTTGGATCCAGCAGCAGCCCAAGGTCGGGGCTCCCTTATCGTGGAGATGGGCTGGGTTAAGATTCTTGGCTCTACATCTTAGCCTGGGTACTTAGGTCACAGTAAAGCAGCCCACATACTTACATTACCATCTGATCAGGTTGCAAAAAAAGAGGGAAATGTTATAAATTACTTAAGGAAAATGTGAAGAAAAATAATCCTCATGGGAAGAATCAGAATTTCGTTGGCCTTCCCCATACCTTTTTATGGTTTAGCATTTATTTATTTTGCATTAGAGGTCAAGGGAAGAGGGGCCACCTTCATCTTTTCACATGTTAACTTGGCTCTGAACTTGGGCACTCTTTACCTCAACATAATGGCAAAAGTGCAATCACGCTGTCTTGCCACAGAGCCAGCAGGGCTGGTTAAGTGGAGTGATACAAGTAAAGGTTCCAGCGCAGTACTGGCCACACAAGGGACACTCAGCCCGTCCCATTCCTCCTTATTTTTTGTGTCCCCATCTCAGCTGATCCCACCCAGGCTTGAATTAACTTTTCTTTTTTTTACACTGCTATGGGAGTGTTTTTACCCAGGAACAGAGGCGATCTGTCTGGCTTCCCATAAAGAGGCAGTACATGAGATTCCTCAATAGATTTTCCTTTCTGGACACAGTGGTGGCTTTGTTAGAGGGGCACCCGGTGCCACAAGCCGTACCCAAATGTCCCTGAGAATTTACCCAGCCCCAAGCTCTCCACATGGCCTGACTGTGCCCCCTGGATTTGCTGCTGGCCTTCTTAGACTCTGTTTCCCCAGACCTACGGGTGGTCAGCAAGTTTTGGGTCACATGAGCTCAGCAGGACTGTAGGCCCAACCCAAGGCCCTTGCTTGGCCACCTCAGATGGTATACTGTGACTTCCCAAGAAGCCATCCTGTTAGGCTGGACAGCATAGCCCTTTATTCATCTGCTAGTGTACCTTGTCTCTCAGGGATGGAATTTGAGCCCCCTGTCTAAGGAGGATCCCTCTTCACTGCTGATTGGCCCTGTTCATTCTGGGTACTTTGAGGAGCTGCCTCAGAGAGTTCTTCCACCTCTCTATTTCAGCTATCTCTGGAGCCTTTTTGACTCTCCCTGCCCCACCCCCACCCCCCTGCATGGAACTTCTAATCCAAGCATTCACTTTCCCAAATCAGTGGTCTTCATGGGGAATCTGGCCCTACTGTTTCTAAGAGTCCCATTAGGGCCTGCAGTCCTTGGTCCTGCTTTGGTCCCCTGATGGAAACAGCTTTTGCATGCCACACCACGTCTTTGAGGCTGAACTGCACACCTAAGGGCTGATGGCCGTGGGCATGAGTGCATACCCAGGGTTGTGGCCCCAAAGCTTCACCTTTCCCCAGAGCCCTTGCCCTCACCAGCCTCTCACCAAACTATTCTTTCGTGGACTTTTTTGTCCCGTTCTTTGAGCTCGTTCCAGGTGGAGCTCAGTCATTTTGGCCTGTTCCTAGAAGTGGCTGTTTGCCTCCAAAGGGATGCCCAAGGCAGGAAAAGAAGTAGTACATACAGTGAATTCTCAAATACAAAAGCCAGGTTTAGTTCCTAGTCCTGCCATGACTGATGCATAGCCTAGGGCAAATTATTTCACTATTGTCTTTTCCTCCTTAAAATGAGAGGATAACCTAGGTGCCAGGTACCAGCTAAGTGCTTCCTATCTGTAACTAATCCTCAGAAAGTCCTACGAGGTGGATTTTCTTATTAGGCCCATTTAACAAGGAGGATCGTAGGACTCATATTAGCATCAGCGAGACGATGAAATGAGATAATCCACAGCATGTTTAGAACAATACCTGGCACATCTCAGGGGTTAATTCTGAACCATTGTCTCCCTGTTGCAAAGGGAGGTATTGAGAGCCACAGACTTAAGTACCTTCTGGGTGGTAAAGAACCTCAATGGCTGGCCCCAAGCCACTGAGATTCCCTGCCCCTAACATGAAGCCCTGAGAAGGCACACAAGCAAGCAGGAAGTGCTGTCCAAGTGTGCAACTGTTGCTGTATTCTCATCCCAGCCTGCTGCCAGTTCTCACCGTGACCCCTGACCTGGGGAAATCCTGCCTTCACACTCTGACTGCTGGGCTGGGATGCTGGAGGCATAAGAGGCTTCCTACCCAACACCCAGGGTGTAGCCTCCCAGGTAGCAGCGGGGCTGCAGGCTGTGAGCACATCAACAACTTCCTGGTAGCTGCCAGGGCTCTTTCCCCGGCTCCTCCGGGAGGCAGTGCGTAGCAACCCAATCTAAACTGCCATGGAACCATGAGACAAAGGGCAGCTCCAGACCGTTCCAAAGACACACAGGATGGCAGGGCTTGGGCCAGGAGACTCAGCCTCTGTCCCTAGCTCTGCCCCCCCCCCCCCGTCTGGGGGCCTTGGTCAGTTTTCATAGCAGTGACATTCCCCAGGGACAAGACAGTGGAAGAATGAAGGATTTGGTGTCAGACTGATAGGGAGTTGGGTCCCATCTCTGTGACTGGCTGTTTAACTTTGCAAAACCACGTAACCTTTCTTGGTTTCCTCAGTACCTACCTACAGGACTTCTGTGAGAGCCCCGGGAGTAAAGTTGTGACAGTGTTCAGAGTAATGCCTGGCATGCAAACACGCTATTGGACGTCAGCGGATAGCGTCAGGAAAACAAGTGTTGGAGTAGAGCAGGTTAGCAACCGCGCTGCACGGTGGAATCAGCTGGGGAACTTCTAAAAGGTAGCAATTTCGAGGGCCCTGCCCTGAGAGATAGGTCAGAACCTCTGGGTCAGCCGGCACCATCTGCTAACGCTTCACAGGGATCTTGAATGTGCAGCCAGGGCCAAGCACCATGGAGCAGGAGATCTCCAAGTTCTCTTCCCAACTTCACATTTCCCGCTTGACGTCCCTCCTCCTTAGGGCTCCCTGATTCTCCCTCAGCATGAATGCTACCTGAGCCCTCGAGGTTGGAGACAGGAGGTTCTCAGGGCTCCTGAAGACTCACCCATGGGTCTGTGCTTCTGGGGCATTGTCCTTTAGTTCCCTGTTCATCAGGGCCTTGGAAAGTGCTCCTGGGGCTCTCCTCCAGCCAGTGCCACCCCAAGGCAGTTCCAGGCTCCTTCTTTCAGTCCAGCCTCCTGCTGTCTGTGCTCAACGTAGTCCTGGGCTTGCAAAGGGCTCCCTTTTCCTTAGAGGCATTTTCTTTGTTCCCTGGCTCACTGTGTGCCATTGCTGTGGGTTTCTCTAGAGGAGGCTGCAGAAAGAGGCGGGTGACCTCAGGTTCTCACTGCGCACACCTGGAAGAGCAGGGAGACACCTGCCAACTCAGGCGACAGTAGGAGCTCAGAAGCAACCAGTTCACCACTCACCTGCCTTTTCACAGTGGCTTGGGAAACACGGATTTTTTGAACAGAAGGAACCCGGAAGATCATGTTGCCCAGTCTCCTAATAGGACAGACAGCAATGTCCAGAGAGGGGAAGGAGCCTGCCTGAGGTCCAGTGGCAAGTGGGTGGGACAAGTTCTTGTACTTCCCCCCAGCCTCCTAGCTCACACTCAGGTGCAGGAAGAGGACATGTTAAAAACCATCCCTCAAAAGTGAACGAAGGCTGTCTTTCACCTCACTGATTGAGATAATGTGTAAAAACTCCCCTACCACCATTTTTCTCCCATCTTGGCAATGGAAAGTGTAAATAATTAGTAAAATTTTCTCTAAAAACAGCTTGTCATAATCCATATAATGGAATTCTACATTGTCATCAAGAGGAATAAAGTAGATCTTGGCTGCTCTCTCCCAAATACATTAAGCGTGAAATGAAGCATATGCATTGCTATCATCTGCATAAGCGTGGCAGGCTCCCTGAGTTCCTGCTCATGCACAACATCCTTTGTGGTTACAAAGTGTGTGCTTGTTGGTGCTGGGGGATGGGGATGTTGGGTACATTGGTAGATAAAAGATATGTTTTGACACAATTGAGCAGATAAAAAAAATAAGTATTCTGAAACAAAGCAAATCATCATCCAGGAATCCCACAGTCTATAATATTGGAATCAAAACTACCCGGTGTCCAAGGGCAAAAGGAAAAGAATCTGTCCTGTGCTAGGCACTCTACATGACATTTTTCAATATAGGCTTATCCTTGAAATTTTGAATTATATGCATGTACAGGGAAGACAGAAAGAAAGGTGTGCAGTCTACTTCTGTGCTTGAAAAGTTCAGTCCTGGGCTGGAGCAGTGGCTCAGCAGTTACGGTGCTTGCCTGGCATGTTCGAGGACACGGTTTCAAACCCCAGCACCACGTACACAATGAAGTGTCCGAGCAACGAAAGTCCATGAAAAACTAAATAAAATTGATTCTGTCTTTCTCTCTCTTACTGTCCATCTCTCTTAAAAAAAAAAAAAAAGAAAGAAAGAAAAGTTCAGTCCTCACTGTGTAAGTCTGTGTGCACACACAATACACAGCACATGTGTGCCCCAGACATTGCTAGAAGGATACAGAACGCAAAGTGCAGATTCTAGAGAGTGGCAGCAGAAGTCCAGGATAGGGACGGAGCTTCGCTTTTCACAGTTTACCCTTCACACTGTTTTTAGTTTACATTATGTACAAGCTAACTAACTTTATACTAACTAATCAGACTTAGGCATAATTACCTATGAAAATCCAGCATTGGCGTTTGTGTAGGAGTGTCAGCAGGCTCCCAACCTTTCTGTGGGGAAGTCTACCATACTCTAGTAGGAATCAGTTTCAATGCAGTCTTTTTTTTATATAATTTTTTACTAAGGAGTTGAGTTATGTACATCATAAATGCATATAAAGTAACAATATGATACGCATATGTTCTTAAACCAGAATTACCCCCACATTGCCAATACTCCAGTCTCTTGATTCTTCTATATTTCACCCCTACAAGCGATTTAAATGCTTAGATTGTGGATTTTCCAGAATTAACTGATTGCATAAGTATTATTTGGACTCTCGGGGGTAAAGAGTATGCTACATTGTTGATTGTCTCCCTAGATCCTTCCCTATCCCCCCCACCTATCCCCTCCCCCCTCCTCCCACATATCTATGGTTGTCCTGGATTTTGTGTTGCTACGGCTTTGCTGGGTCTAATACAGGAGTCTGACAACTTTTCACCCAAGCCTGGGTTTAGCTCCAGCCTCCACAAATGAGTGAAAACATTTGACCCTTTCAATGCAGTCTTTCCTTCATCTGGCCCCAACTAATTCAGGGAGGGAAAAAGGACCAAGAAGTTCAGCTGTAATTCCACCTCCTCTGCAAAGTCTTTGGGATTCGTGAAATCTCATGCCCTCCTGTGACTTGCATATTGTCAACCATGTGGTAGGTCTGCAGTGGGGATCTCTGAGCAGAATCCCTGCGTCATGGCTGCTCCTTTCTGCCAGGTATCTGCTGGAACAGGATTTTCCAGGCATGCGGATTGGACCTGAGCCAACCACTGACTCCTTCATTGCAGTGATGCAAGGGGAAGTGGAGGGAATCATCCCTGGGAACGCCCTGGTGGTGGATCCTAAGAAGCCCTTCAGGAAACTCAATGCCTTTGGCAATGCCTTCTTGAATAGGTGAGTGTGGAGGGGAGCGCACACATTGGGGTCTTCTCCTTGCTTCTTCCTGGAGTATGGGAGGTGAAAGGACAGGTAGCACAGCCTTGGGAGGCTCACCGTGTTTCCCCTTCCAGAGCGTCTTGATCATCCCATCCTTGCTGGAAATGTAACCCAGACAGTTGCCCTAGTGGGATGTGAGCAGGGAAGGGCATAACCATGACATAGTCACATTCCCCTAACCTGCCCCTTCCTCCAATAGGACTGGAGGAGGGTGCTGTGTATTTCCCAGCATTTGCCTATATCATGGCTGGGATTTGCACCCAACTGGAAGGTTCTTTCCTGTTCCTGGAGATTGCTTTTATTTAGTGGGAAGGACCCTGAACTTAGGGGGAACCCTTGGATTTGAGCACTCACTCTCCTATGAACTCTCTGTATAACCTTGGACAGGTCCACTCCCTTCCCCTGGGACAAGTTCAGTCTGCAGATACCAAGGTCGTCATGAGAATCTGAGCGGAGAAAGCTCTAGGGAGTGCTTGGCAAGCGAATCTGGGTCTTCACATTATTATTCTGCCTAACTCCCCATCACACTAGTGATGCATGTGTAGAATGCGATTTAATAGTACATAAAGGATGGTGGGAGTCAGCCCCCCAGAACCCACATCACACTAGTAATACTAATTCCATTTCACACATGTGTTACACTTAGTTTTAAAATGGTTTTTTCTAATTGGAGACATTTAGAGTAAAGAATATGGGTTTTTCTGTCAGATAGACATGGGTTCAAATCCTGCCTTTTATTGTGGATCATGAACAAGCTAACAAATTCCTTTGCTCTAACTTTTCCCTCCCATCTGTAAAGGAGGTAGAAGTAATGTCTTCTTTCAAGGACTTGAAGGAGAGAGAAGTGAATAGAGCATATTTAGTGTCCAGCCCTTGGGAGCCTCTAGTCATGGTGTGTGTGTGTGTGTGTGTGTGTGTGTGTGTGTGTTATTTATTTTGGTACAAAGGATTGAATCCAAAGGCATTTAACCACTGAGGCACATCCCCAGCCCCTTTTGTTTTCTATTTTGAGACAGGGTCTCACTAAATTGTTTAGGACCTCACTAAATTGCTAAGACTGACTTTGAACTTGGGTTCCTCCTGCCTCAGCCTCCCAAGTCGCTGGGATTACAGGTGTGCACAACCATGCCTGCCATTATCATGTATTTTAAAATTTTTATTCTTCAATTATTCAGTTAGGGAAATGGGCAGCTGCAGCCGTAGAAGCTGAGGTTCATCGCCCAAAGGTTTTTCAACATCTCTTGTCTTCAGTAATATTTTCTATAAGACTCTGAACTTGTTGCTGGCCTTCCTTGTAATGACACGGAGTCAACAACCCTCTGAGACAGGGACGGGCAGGGGATCACATGAATAGTGTGGGATTGCAGGCTGACAGTGTGTGCTCCCAAAGCAGGGGAGCAGAGGGAGGAGCATGGTGAGAAATTGTGGGACTCGGCCTGGCAGAGAGTTCGTCTTGGGAGGCTGGCTGGGTGTCTGTAGGGAAGGAAGCTAGAATCAGCATAAGACAGAGGCAGGAGTGGTGTTAAGGTGCAGTGGGACAGGTGTCCTGGAGCCCTGGAGTGTCGTTGATACCTGGAGCTGACTGAGGAGGTCCCGGCCCAGGGTGAAGGGGGCAGTGAACCCCCAGGATGCTGAAACACAGAAATGAGTGGGGGCGGAACGAACCTGGTGAAGAACAGGGCAGCAGTGGGGAACCAAGGTAGGGATATCTGGGACGGGTATGATGAATTTGAGTTTGCAGGGAGTGACACTGAGCTGAGGAGCACCAACTATCTGAAGGCAGAGACGAGAGACTGGATTCCAGACAAGACGGACCCCAGTGCAAGAGGCAACTGGGATCCCAGGAGGGGCGAGTGGGGTTAGTGGGTGACCCCGATCTGGGTAATTGTGCTTATGATGATTATTATTATGGTGTTATATGTAACAGGATTAGTTTGTTGTGAGTGTCAGATGGTGGGTACTCTCTGAGAGTGAAGCGGTCTTTGTGTCATTAATCAAACCAGAAGACCTCGCCAACCCCATGGTTAGATGTATGGAAACCAAGAGGTGGGGTGGGTGGGGTGAAGACCCTTCACCTTTTTTAATCATTTTGTCTCCATCTATAACATGATAGAATGCAAACTGCAAATTCCCTGTGCACCTATATCTCCCTGCAAATACTGTGTAAAGAAAATCCAATAAAAAAGAAATGTATATAGTAGTTCCTGTAATTGTTTACATTTACAGTGGAATTGACAGGGGAGAAGGATGAGGGAGAGG